>VUQG01013566.1:50042-84346 GCA_015106755.1 Etia nguti
CCCCCCCCCACAGCTCTCCATAATGAGTTGTTTTCCCACAGTGAGTGAACAGGACAAAAATGGCCTGCTGGAGAGCTGCACAGAGAGAGTAAGATAGACACGGGGGGGAGAGGGGGAGAGAGGAGGAGGCGGCAGTGGTTGGTAGAGATTAAAAAAAGTCTGGAAGAGGAGAATGCAAGGAAATTAGAGGTAGGTAGTTGTGTAGGAGCAGCAGGAAAGCAGAGAGTGATGTAAAGGGGTGGGTGAAAGTAGGGGAGAAGGAGGTGTGAGCCAGACGTGTGGACAGCGCTAGACAGAAAGAGAGCTCAGAAAGAAATGAGACAGAAGGGTAGATAGAGGACAAAGGAGTGCTGCTGGTAAGTTCTCTCACTTTTTGTTTTGTAACTTGGAAAAACGGCTTCCCGCAAAGGTTTAGCGGGGAGTATTCACTTTCTTTTCACATTTGATACCGAAGCGTGCCTTTATTTGCAGTTTGTGTGTTTGTCTTGCACTGCATGTAAAGATATTTTACTGTTTTCACAGAGCAAATACCGCAGAGTTGGAAAAAAAGATGTTTCTTTATGATCTACAGTACAACCTTTTGTGTATTTTAAGCAACAGTTTGACTTTTTCAATGCAGTAGTTGAAAAACATGTGATTCTTAGAATAAAGATGCATGAAATCTGGTGTCTGCTGACCTACTTCACATATTGCTGTAAGGCAAAGTGATTTGAGCTCTATTCACTAGTCGGTGTTGAAGGTGTTCAAAACAGATTGTTTGTAACATATTTTGGAACAAGCCTATTATATTTGCTACGCGTGGGAGAGGAATGCAGCCAGAAAACTTTTATAAGGAAGACCCTGTCAGCTTGTGTTGATTTTAGTGCCATTGACCTAAGTTTCCATTAACCTGCTCTGGCATTTTTGTGTCACAAATACATTGCAGTGGATGTTGTCAATTGTTCAGTGCTGAAATATGAAAAGCCGAACTTTTTCTTTCTTTTTTTTTTTTTTTTAAAGAATTGATTCTAGGCTTTAATTTATAAACTTAAATAGATTAAATTCAAAATTACTGGCCAGTAAAAAGTTTTTCAAAATAATTCTGACAAATGTACAGTATTATATATCACATATTTTCCTAGCTCTAAAGGGTCTAGAGAGTTAATGCAGCAAGTGTGATCATTTATGCTGTTTTTACTATTATTGCACAAATGTTTATTTTGAAGTGCAGCCCACCAACCTTTTGCACGATTGTAGTTTAATATTTTGTGAAATATGCAGCTGAAAGTTGTTTCTCTTTTCATTCTAGCACTTTGGCTTTGTGATGCGTTGCGTGAAAGTTGGTTTGTTAGCAGTTTTCCATCTTCAGATGGGGTCTCTGGATCGGCAGCTTAATTTTAATTTGAGACGGTGTTAGCATCACGTTTCATCTGCTGCCGTCCAGTCTGGCAGATTAGCTTTCGTGTCAGAGTTATGATATTGTAGCCCGAGTGCCACAATATTTAGCAGCATTGTTCAAACATAATAAATTCCACATCTGCTTTGCTATCACGGGGTATTTGTTTCACACATAAATTATCCACTTCACTTACAAACCTGTGTGTATTATCAAGAGTCCGACTGTGTTTAATTAAAAGGGGGAAAAAAAGCATCATTCAGCAGGATATGAGCGAGAGAACCTCTCAGAATAAACAACAGAAAGCTGTTGCTGGAGGACTGACTCCAGGGAAGTCAGTGTAACACAAAAATGGCATTCAGTCGCTGTGACTGACCCATTGACACAAACTGATGTTTAATAGTTCAATAATTCTGTGGCAGCTGCTACATTTTTTAAAGATTTCCATCTGATTTTACTAGTTGATGCTCACTGGGCCATATGACCTGATGCAGATGATACTCATTTTATGTGCTTGTATCACATTCAGTATGTAGGTCAAGGTAGTCTCATCAGAAGTGCCATCCCTTGTGAGTTAATCAGATTATTTTTCACCTCCGCGAGCTGGCTATCTTGAAAATCCTCATTATGCAACTCCTAATGGCATTGAGCTTAATTAAGTCACCTGCACATAATGGTTTTTTAATGTACGAGCAGTTCATCATAATCAAGTGCACTTGAAATACTTTAGTTGCCTCAATTTCAGGAAGTATCTTTTCAGAAAGAGCAGCAAAAAATAAGAAAATTATTTGACAAATAAGCAACGTGGACAAAAGCTACCAGATACGAAAAAGCTAGCTAGATTTCCACTTCCATCATTTGTATTGTTAGCAGAGAATATTCTGTTCCTTAAAGATGATCTCTTGTTAGTTGATGAAATGGTAAAGGCATGACAGGAACTCCGCGGATAAGACAGACGGTCTTTGTACTTAAAGTGAGAGATTTGTTGTTTTTGTTGCAGAAGCTGGGCCGTGACCCCTCTGATGAAGACTGCTTCTTTGACCTCCTCAGCAAATTCCAGAGCAGCCGCATGGATGACCAGCGCTGCCACCTCGATGAGCCACAGAATGGAGACAACAGAGAAGGTGCCGCAACCTCCATGTCATCCCTGAGTGAGATGATAGGTTTGTCAACAACAGCATGTGCCTTTTATGTCTTTTGTGTCCTATGTTAGGATTCACTGCTTTCTTTATGACATCTCTGTTCCTGCTGAAAGCTAATCCCTGCAAAAGCTTGGGATCTACCAGATCATTTGCACTTACTGGGATATCTCCGCCCCTCTTTTCCTTTAGATCCTGCAATTACCACTTCCCCCCAGACAGAGGAGCTGTTTGATTTGATTGCCAGCTCTCAGAGTCGACGTCTTGATGACCAGCGCGTTAATGTTGGTAACCTCCCAGGCCTGAGGATTACTCATAACAACCTGGGCCACCTGGTGGGAGAGGGAGATCATCAAGAGCCCAGTGATGACTTCTTCAACATGCTTATCAAGTGCCAGGCAATGACACATTAGCACACACAGAATTTTGAAATGTGGTTGTTGTATTGATTATGTAAGGTTGGCTCTTTAGCACATGCGAATCCTATATTAAATAATCTGTATGCGCTTTTTTGGATTCTAGTCATCTAGGATTGACGATCAGCGGTGCTCCCCACCAGAAGCGGGCCCTCATGCCCCTACGGTGCCTGATGAAGACTTCTTCAGTCTGATCCAGAGGGTGCAGGCCAAGCGTATGGACGAGCAGCGCGTCCATCTGCCCACAGACGACCAGGACAGCCCTCCGTCCCCAAGTCCAGAGCCAGCTAGCGGATTTTCCAGCTAGGATTTGGTGAATAAAGCTTCATGTCAAAGAAAATGGAAGCAGGAAAAAAAGGAAAGGATGAGCCAACATTTAAGGACAGTACAAAAGGGTGAACTAACAAGCTTTTTAATAACAAGACAAATTCAATGTGCAATAGATGTTGCCCTGTTAAATGTTGCTCGGTGTATTATGTTAAATGTGTGTAAATATAATGGCAAACAGGCAGAATTTAACCTCGGTGGTGCAGAGAAGAGGAAAATGTAAGTGTGGAGGTGACATGATTACAAACATATAAATATATATTCAATCTAATGCCTTAATCAGCATTTAAAAAAAAATAAAAAATCTGACTCAAGATTGTATTCACCGGTGTCAGATGTGTTTCTTTTAGAAGCACATTGTATAATATGGACATTTAGTATAGATAGCTACAATGGAAGTCACAAAGAGTTATTTATAGAAACAGTGTTGACATTAGAGAAAATGTAGATTTGCACAAAGATCGTAAAAACATACCTGATAACGCAAAATTTGAGACAGATATTTCTGAAGTGATCAATGCTGCTTTACCATTCAATTCTTGTGGTCCCCACTGCTCATAGAAATGTGCTGTTATTTACAGTATTTCCCCCCCACCCTCCCCCAGTGTTAGAAAAAAAAATGCTTTGGTGATAATACCAAAGTGATAATATTTGGTTAAATTAAAACACTGACTTAAATATGGTTTCCCACAAAAACGTTATTTATGCAAATTTATGCATTTAAAAAGTGCATCTCAGCATGTGCTATGCTAATGTTACTGAGCAAAAAAACAAAACAAAATCTGCAATATTTCACAGACTCAAAAGTACGATGGTGTGATATTTAATCTTCAGTTTATGTTCCTGCTTGGCTTTTAAAGTGGTGCTATCTGCTGCCCTTCGTGTTCAAAGAATTCTGATAATGGACTACTGCTACTTACTGCCTTTATTGTTACTTAAAATAGACTTAGAAGCAAAAAAATAAAATAAAAAATGACACACATGTGTCATATTTTTGGAAATTCTAACACAATGAGCAATGCTAACTCTGTGTTGCTACTATATGTTGCTTCTCGGTGGCCAAAATCTAGTATTACCTCTGTGAAATGAAGAGTGCAGTCTGTCGGGGAAAACAGGCTTCCCCTCTTCTGGAATATTTAAAGGTTTATATTATACCTGCATTCTGTTCTGCACAAATTCTGCAAAGTTATGCTAACCTGTACCCTAATTGTTGACATGATGTATTGTTTGGTAAACTTTGAATTGCACCATTAAAACCAGGTGAGGCCTGGTGCACTTTCCTGTTTCATACAAAGTGCGGAAAGGAAAGACTTTTTTTTTCTTTTTCTTTTTGTTTTTTTGGCTTAAGGCTTGAAAATATTTTATTGTACAAATTGACTGCATAATGGCACCGAAAATATTTGACCTTACCCAGTGGCTTGCTTTATTTTTTATTTTTTTAATTAAAAGTAGTACCTCAAAGCTCATATGAACCTTAAATATACTGAATTGTGAATCAGGATGGATCATGTACCATAGTGCTTTATGTTTGGTCCACCTCTCTTTGATAAACAACACATTGGGAGCTACGGTTAAAAACTTCTCTTCATGTTCTTTGTGAATTAACATTTTTTTTAGACACTACACGGTACGCTGTGATTTGTCTTTGCCATAATTTGTATATATAAAGATATTTTGTATTTATGTTCCTTTTAAGGGCATGAATATGTCCCCTCATGCTTTTAATAAAATGTTTGAGATGTTTCGTTTGGACTTGTTTTTTAAAAAGCTTGCATGCATTAGTTCTTCTTTGCTTACTTGTACACCTCTGTGCTGTGTGAACCTCGCAATCATTTGGATTTCTCAAGCTGTAATCTTTTGTGGAACACTTCACAAAAGGCTAATCGGACTCTGTTGGCCAACTCAAATATGGTTGCACAACTAAGACTGAGTAGGAATGTGAAGAATTGAATATAACAAACATAGTTTCTTATTTGCATTCACACCACTCCCTGCATCACGAAGCAACTTAGTGTCGAATAAATCTGTGGTGTAATTACAGCTGTATTACTCTGCATACTGTAATTACAAAGCACTGTATGCTATTATATAATAATTATATATTTTGTCAATATTAGGTTAAAAAACACCATTACAATGCATCTGTTTGTTTTTTCATGGTTACATATCACTTAATCAAACTTCCTCAAACACTGAGCATTTTTGCATGTCACATGTCCTCTTCTTCTCATCAGATACCCCCAAAACTCACAAAGACACACTGACCACAAGATTCACTACCAGGGTGTGCTGATGTGCAGCTGTCAGACCGTGCCACTCCGCTTTCCCCACTTCCTCCTGTCCATCATCCCTTCTTTCCTCCCTCCTACCCAGAATGCAATGCAGACTTGAGCAGGCTCAGCCGAGCTATAAAAAGGCATAGACGCGGGGAGGGAGGGCTGCCGTGCAGCAGGAACTGTGCAGTCACACGCACACGGGGATCCAGGGACAGCAGCCCCTTGCGCTGAGATCTAAAGCCACAACGCGAAAGAGAGGTCAGTACAGAGGACAAAGGCTCTATAGAGGAAGAACAGGCAGGAAACGCCTCTGAACAGGGCTGAGTTTGTCAGAGAGGGAGACAAATAGAGCGATATCGGAGAGACAAAGTGGGCAGGGCTGTTTTGACGGGATGGAGAGTGGGAATGACAGAGGCAGAGGTTCTTATGGTAACTGTCATGGGACCGTTTAGTCACACTTTAAAATGGTTGACATTTCTTGTTTCTTTATGTGCCAAAGGAGCCAATCATGGATTTCTGTGTAGTGTAAAGGCATGCAGGACTCGTCTGTCATTCACAGTGATGTTACTTAAGGGATTACATCATAATTATACCAAAAACTATAATTAGCACTGATTGTATTTGCTTGTTTTGCTTTGACTTTTCCTTCCCTTGGTTTCCTTCCACTTTAATACCTTGTCAACATTCTCCTGAACCTGCAGCCATTTAAAAGGGCATTTTCATGCAATCCCGCGTAGCCATTAAAGTCCGCTGCAAAGCTTTTAGAGCCCGCGAGGGTCATTAGCAGCTGATGAGGGCTGAGTGCTATTGATTCCTGTCTTTACGTGCAATTTGGAGCCCAGACACATTAATAACACCCACAGCAAACAATTGAAGGTCTCATGCTCCATCCTTTCACAAACAACACGGAATATCTCCCACCGCACTGACGTCAAAGGGTCCCCTGATTTCCCTTAAAGGGACAGCGCTCTCAATTAAAACCGCAGAGCACCCTGGTGACCAAACGATTTACAGGGAGAATGTACTATTAGATCACCGCTTTCTGTGTTTTGCTTTCAGGGGCGGTCAGTCAGAGTTTCATCTTCATGGGCTTTTCGGGAATGCTTGACAGATAGCCCTTAACAGCTGCACATCGGCTTGAGTCTTTTTTTAGCAGGGCCGCATGTTTAAAAACGGTAATTAGACATGAGGGTGGTGCAGGCAAGACGGACTGTCCCATCTTCCTTAGGGTGGATGTAATGGTGATTGTAGGACGTCTGGATTTCAATTTGCAGATAGAATTAAAAAATCCAAAACTGCCTATATGAATAGATCAACACTGTTATATCAGGTTCTCTAAATAAGTTCAGCTCTTGATTGGACTGAATTGAATTTTCATATTGCAAGATTATATGACGGAGAATGTGGGTCTGTTTTAAGCCTCTCCTGAGGAAATGTAATGTAACAACCATGCTGTGGGAAAACCACTGTATGTAGTTTCCCTTCCATAATTGCAGATAGTGTTAAATGCCATGCCCACACCTAGGACTTGTGCAGTCAGGAGTTGGAACACATATGACATGTCAGCACACAGAAGGTGGCACCATAATAGGCCACACCGAGACTCCCAAAACAGGCTCTGTGCTGACTCAGATGTCAGCCTCCGAGTGACATTTACCCAGAGCACAGGGTTAATGGCTGCCGACATAAAACTGGACACCTGAGAAGCAACGGCAGGCAGTACTGAGGTGTAGTGCAAGTGAGAATCAGAGAACAAGCTGGTAGCATTTGCAGCTTTGGTGTATGCTCTGTTAAAGTAAACTTTTAATGCAAACCAAGAAGCACACGCTAGGCTTAGGAATGTACAAGTTTCCTTCAGATTAAGTATACTTTAATGTATATCTCACCTTTTCTGTCCGACAGTTTAGACATTATAAAATACCGCATATCACACTGTTCTGCAAGCGTATTTTTCAACCTGGCACTATGCAAACTGTACTATTTGAATAGCAAGGGCTAGATAAAATGCAAACTGCTGCAATGTCACCAGGTCAGGTTTGTTTCAATGAATTTAATGTTACTTTTCGAGGTGTGGTTCTTTTAAAGCGGTGCCAATAAAACTTTGCCACAGAAAAACGGTTCTTGGAGATCCTTGAGGAATATTTAACTCCTATTAAATATTAAAATCCTAAAATACTATTTTTTAGTTGTTCATGCAAATACATGTTCCACGATTACACTAAAAATGTCCAACACTGTGCCTATGAACATATTTGTCACCATATAATTTTTTTTTTCTGGTGTGCAGTGTGTCCTTTCCTTTTTAGTGCCCATGCCAAGATACTTGGAGGCACCAAGTAACCTGAGAAGTACTCCCTTGCCTCTTGACACACATCTAATTTCACATACCAGCAGCTTCTTAGGTTACTTTAAGACTATAGCTAGCCAACTTGTTTCATGTGCGTAACATAGTAACAAGCACAATAGCCAAAAAGTGCTGTGTGCATAACTCCAAAGGCACACAAGTAGTGCAAAAGGTGACATTCTGACCATGAACTCACCTCAGTGCACAGCAGCTGTGTGAGAGAAATTAATTTAATTTAGGAAACATTACATGACAACTTTAACAGAGTGGTTGCCCATATTTTTGACTGGCACTGCGTTAAAGTATTTTGTTTTTCAACTGTATGTTCAGACGGACATGCAGCTACTTGAACATGTCTATTTATGCCAGCAACCCAGCCTTCTTCCTCATTCTTCAGACTTCTGTCTTTGAGTCAGCTAAAACAGATGTGTAAACAGGAAACAAACTGGCTATTGTCTTCTTTAGATATGCCCAGGTCTATTAATTCAACACTAAAAGGTATTTTATTAAGCCAAAGGTTTTGTTAATCAAAATATGCTCATAACAGCTTTTACACTATAGGAAAGAAAAACAGGGTTGCCATTAACAGTATTAAGGCGTGCTGTTGTGTCTGCTCAATCATACTCAGTACACTGTGCTCTCAGTGAACCAACTGAAAACTGGCTTTTCCTACATTATACTATACAAAACACACACACAAACAAACTGTTGTGAGATTACCAGGAATAGTAATATTGCCACCTTTACTAAAACCCATTTTTCCTTGCTTTTTGTCCATTTCTTAAGGATTTCATATGAATTCTGTTAAACTTTTAATTGTAAATACTTAAATCTCCAAATTATTTGCAATTTTATGTTGAGAATTATTCTAAAATTAAATTAAATTAAACACAACAAAAACCTATTTCAAATAGAGAAATTTGATGTCCTGTATTTCTTAAAGAATATGTAGAGGTGTAAATGACCCTGTTATGGTGATTATAACCTAAATCTGGCACAGTAATTGGGGTGATTGTGCAATTATGGATAACCCAAAGTTAACACTTGATAAACAGTCAAATAATTGAAAAAGATACTAGATTTATGCATTAAAGGGCTACCTATAAATCTGTGCCTTGCTTGACCTTGCTTGCTGTATGTATCTTCTGTGAATATATTTACTTTTTTGTGTCCTTTTCTCTCTTTTAGTTGACCAAAAACACTCAGACGTAACACAATGGCAGGTAATTAATACACCTGTTCAAGTATTATTATAAATGTCTCGTTACTGATGATTAATGAGGTGGAACGTGTTCATTTGTGTGTTTATTATTAATCTAATGGAGTAAAGGAAAGCAGACAGACTGTTGTGTTTCAATGGACTCTACTGCCCTCTTTTGGACAGTTTGGAGAACACAGTGAAGGTTTTAATATGTCCATTTAAAAAATATTGCACTCGGATTCATTGTCGTGATATTGCATTTAATGAAAAACCCAGACACGATCACAGAATATGATTAAGAACAAATGGAAATGGCCTTATTGGTTAGATTTGCAATTCAGACTTTGTTATAAGTGCCTGGGAACACTTGGCAACAAAACAAGGGGTGACAACGGTTGCTATGCCAACACTATTTAAGCAATAGCACTAACCTAGAACATAAAGAAGCTCAGTCTAAACAGCCTGTTGCAGCAGCTAAAAATGGATAACGTGTGTTCTTCTTCATCATGTGCATGTCTTTCCCGCACATCCGACTATCAAGACGGTTTGTTGCAAAAACTTTTTCCTTGTGATTTGAACTTTTGCTGTCCATAAAAACATCCCGATTCACGCATGTATAACTTTGTCTGTGCTTGCTCATTTCAGACAAGCTCAAAGATGCCAAGATCATCTTTGTTGTGGGTAAGTACACTGAGCCGCTCTTAGCACTTTAGCAGCAGCACATTTAACTTTTATTTGCCTTCATGCCGTATGATTGTTTGTTTTTGTGTTTTTTTTTAATCTTCTTTTTAAAGGTGGGCCTGGCTCTGGAAAGGGCACCCAGTGTGAGAAGATAGTGGCAAAGTACGGCTACACTCACCTGTCATCTGGGGATCTGCTCCGTGCTGAGGTGTCTTCTGGCTCTGAGAGGGGCAAGCAGCTCCAGGCCATCATGCAGAAGGGAGAGCTTGTACCTTTGGTAAGAGAGGGGACTATAACTGAAATAATTGCAAGTATGCATAATTTAAAATAAAAATAAAAGGTTTCATGTTCAATACTAAATGAAAAGATAAAATACAAGTGTCAGCTCTTCTAATGCAGCTTTTTTGTCAGTGCCATATCATAGTGAAGATTGATCATAATGTTTTGGGGCTACCTGCAGGACACAGTCTTAGACATGATTAAGGAAGCCATGATTGCCAAGGCTGATGTCTCCAAGGGTTTCCTTATTGATGGCTATCCCCGTGAGGTGAAGCAGGGGGAAGAGTTTGAGAAGAAGGTATAGGCTTAATTCATTTTTGCAGCAATGATTTTTTTAATTTTTAAAAAAGGAAGCTTAAATGAACAAACTGTCTTTGATCCCAGATCGGCAAACCCTGCTTGCTGCTGTACGTCGACGCGAAAGCAGAGACTATGGTCAAGAGGCTTTTGAAACGCGGTGAGACCAGCGGCCGCTCTGATGACAACGAGGAGACCATCAAGAAGCGCCTGGACCTGTATTACAAAGCAACCGAGCCAGTGATTGCCTTTTATGAGAGCCGTGGTATTGTCAGGAAGGTGTGTACGACTTCTGTGACAGTGGAAAAACAACATTTGAATCTCACATGAAACGTTAACATATATTCTAACGCATCCATTATCATCTTATTTTGCCTAGGTTGACTCAGAGCTGCCAGTGGATGATGTCTTCGTCCAAGTCTCCAAGGCTATTGATGTGCTGTAGTAAAGCAGCATAACTGGATGGGCCTGTGTCTGATTGTTATTTTGTTTTCAAATTTCTCAATGTGAGTTTCATGAGGACTTCAAAAAAAACCCAAAAAAGCAAAAACAAAACAGAAAAAATACACTTTCAACTCATTTGGCCATGAAAGCTCAAAGATGTCTTAACTTTAATCCTAATCCAGCAATAATAACCTAAAGTTTTAAAGTTACACAGAAATGAAATCTCTATATGTGCAACGTATAAGTCTTGTTTCCATTCTGTACTTAACATTTACATATATGGATGCAGGCCTGTCTACAACTCAGAGGTGCTGTATACAAGAAATGTTAACCACCTTCTAACCTTTAAGGCCTACACTTGGTCAAACACGCACTTTACACTCCCGCTTTTTCCCCTCTTAAGTGCTGCCGTATTAGAACCAAGAGTTAATGACTTCTCTATACATTGTGCCATTAAATAACTGCAGAGATCACCCACTGTGGACAAACTGGTGGAACTCCGTTTTCATGTACGTTGATGGAGCTTTTAAATTACAGTTGCTGACCGCTTTTAACTTCACACGGTCATTTCTGCTAATCTATTTACAGTTACATTTAAAGCACAAAAATGTTCCATTTCTTTTCTATTTTTTCATTAAGATATACACATGTTACATGTATTTCTATAATGTGGTATATGTAAAAATGAAAGATTAAAATAGCCTATAATAAAAAACAATTTGATTTATTACTGGTGATCGTGTTACCATTGCCCTGCAGTCTGTAGTAATACTTAAAAAAAACATGCTGTGTTCTTTACAGTGCATAAAACAATATACAAAGTCATATTGTGAGGAATCCTGGACAACAACAAGCACACCTAAAAAGGGGACTTTGACGAGACTTACGAGTTCAAAAGGGGAAACGGTGGTGTTGCTGAAGCTTGTAGACACAACAGGATGCAGAGCGCTGCGAGCCAGTCCTCTCCTGTTATAAAGTTTTCCTTTAAGACCTTGGTGACCACCTGGTCTTCACTTGCCTCTCGTCTTCCTCTCTCTCGCACACACAAACACACATTTCCAGCTGGACAAGCAAACACTGCGGCAGGTATCCGGACTACTCTCAGAGGAGAGCTCTGATCATGACTGTGCGCTGCAGGGACAAGGAAGAGGAAAACGACCTCTGAAAGGTGCACAGGATGTGTCCATCGGAAAGTCAATCAGGAGAAGGCGTCTGTAAGCGCTTTCATGAAGCCATTGAGGATGCTGCTTGAATGCTAGGAATGCTGGTGTTACTTAATAAAGGTAGAAAACAAAGGGAATGACCAGAGGTCGCAGTGGAATTTATCACGTACAACAGAGAAAGAAAGACAGAGGCGCATGTCTCTGAATAGGGGAGAGAGGGAGAGGAGGGTGACTGCAACTCTAAGTGTGTGCGCGTGTCTACTTACCTACAGCCCTGCAAGTTAACAATAGGTTAGCTTGGATCTCCACCCAAGCTAACCTATTGTGATTTACTAAAAAAAAATAAATAAATACAATACAGAGCAAATGTTTTGAGACACCCTTTATTTCTTGATCTGTTACTAAGTGCTTTTAGTTTATTTAAGTAGTCCAGGCTTCTTAAAGGGCATTCTAAGCTCTTCTTTGGATGTTGGCTTGCTTTTGTTGATCCCACACTGCTTCAATAATGTTGAAGTCTGAGCTGTTTCTGAGTGTTTGGGATCACTGATATGATGAAAATTGAAGTTTTTGACAATCAGATGCTTTCCAGATGGTATTGCATGGGGGATCAAAACCTGATGGCACTTTTATGCGTTCATATTTCCATCAATTTTAACAAGATCCACAAAACTACTTGCTGGAATGCAACCCCAAACCACGATAAAGCCTCCACCATGTGTTGCAGAGGGTTGTTGACACTCACTGTATCTCCGTCACTCCATCAAACCTGTTGCCACTAATTTTCAGTCCACTTCTTGGCTAATGTGGCATACCTCAGCCTCTTATCCCTGTTTCTCTTCTGTCTGGTGAGACAATTTCTGATGAGGCTTTGGTAAACAGTAGATGGATCAGCTAAAGGCCCAGGCCCTTTGGGACATGACTTTTGGATGCCGATCATCAGTGTCCCTAACATTTTTTAAGGACACGCTGCACAGCATGTTGAGATATGCCAATTTATAAGCTGATAGGATTTTGGGAATCATCTTGTTGCACTTCAAGAATTATACATCTGGCTTCTTGAAAGCAAGAATATTACGAAATAAACACTGGCTCAAGACTTTTTAACACAACACCGTGTGATGTTGTGTAAAAATTAATGTATAAAAGAAGAGACCTACTTCATTACATTTTTCATTTGATATTGTGGCAAATATTTTCAATAGGTGGCAGGCCTGCATTGCAGACAGGCCACATTTGCACCTAGACTCTTTTGCTATGGAAGAATTCTGATGAGTGTGCAGATTATAGTTTGGCATTCTCTGAATAATATGAATCTTGAAAAACATTCATATATATACAGTTCCAACAACACCCTATTTTCATCTCCTGCCCACTGATGCCTTCTTGTTTCAGTAGCCCACTTCTCATCATGGTGCCCTGGTTTCTCAACACCTGACACGGACCTTGGTGATCCGGGCGACGTCTGAGACAGCATGACTTCGTATTTATCTGTCTCACTCATCCCTGCTTTAGGCTTGCTTAGCATGTGGGGGGGTGGAGGTGTTGGTCTAGCCTTAGGACCCTTACTGGATACAAACAACCCAGGCGGGAATCGAACTTGGAACTCCCACTCCAAAGGTGTATAGTCTTACCAGTACAATAGATAGATAGATAGATAGACAGATAGATAGAGATATATAGATATATATGTATGCTCACTGTCAGTGGTTTTTAGTGTTGTGATGTGCGTTTTCTTTTTCTGGTGTTGCCCCTTGCAGATATAGAGTGCTTTAGATTCTCTGGATTATTTAATGATATATGTTATCTACAGTATGAAGATACATCACCAACTTTCCAGTATGAATAGAGAATTCTTTGCAGTTTTATATTGAAAAGCATAATTTTTAAATTGTTCAAGTATTTGCCCACAAAGTCTGTCACTGAGTGGTAAACTCTTTCTGTAATTATGAGTTAAAGACAAGTTTTCCAGTGTTTTGTTGCCCATATTGCAGCTTTATCAAAGCGGCATAGGGAGTGTTATTAATATAAAATTCAAAGTAACATATTACAGATGATACATTTGTGTGTTTTATTGGTAGAAGTTTAATTGATTTAGTCCTATTTTGGCTTCCTTTTAGGGGTCACCTAAAGTTTTACTAACTTTCCTCCTTCTGACTTCTTCTTTCCCTTTTTTTCATTCTTTAGCTCCTTAAATTACTCCATCCACCTTCTCATCATGCTCTTTTCACACATTAGTACATTTGCGTCTCTGTCCTTAATTGCTCAGTATGTAGCCTCAGTATGTAGGACATGATATTTTCTTCAGCGCCCCCCTGTGGAGGTTTTTTAAACAGTAAGTGAATGACCTCACATGCAAATAATTTGTTTTAAAAACTGGTTAGTAGGCAAATTTCACATGCGCAAATGAAACAGTCCATGTGTAAGATTTCAGAAAAGGCAGAAAAGATGATCTGAAAAAAATGTGTACATGATGTATAACTGCATTCACTTATTTGCACAACACAGTCTAACGTCAGCTAGAAATTCTAAGCAAAGGCTTGTTGGGCTTTGTTTATCCCAGACATCAGGTATCTCATGGGAGTCATTCCAGCTACCAGTAAGTTATGTATACAGAGTTTTTTGGTTTTTTTAGGTGGGGGGGTCAACTTGCTGAGAAAATAACCTGCTTTCAGACTGTCACAGACTGTTACTCACAGCTTTAAGGCTAAAAATAACTAGGGCCTCTCATTTAACTCAAAGATAAACGCACTCTAACAAAAGCTTTGGATTACTTTTAAAGGTGAGATATGATTTTGCAAATGGGACTTTTCTATAATGAGGGTCTTGCCAATTAAACACCATAGGGGATTGTGGGTGTAGGTTAAATTGCTTTGTAAAATGGACAGACTTCTGTTCATCTGGTATCAGTCTGGGAAATTACCAGTGGAGGGGCATGTGTCAGATCCCCCCTCGGAGTACGATAAGGAAATAAGTAAGCTGGCTCATAGTCCTCATTCTCCTTCTACTTTGCTGTGGACTGCATAGCACGGGCTGCCTGGCACCACCACAGAGACCCAGTGGCACCGTGCGGGAACCAACGTCAACTTGTGATGAAAGACGACGGCCGATTGTTTCCTGTTATTGAAAAAGGACGCATGGGTGGGGGTGGAGAGTTGGGGGCTGGCTCCAATAAAAAAGGAATGCCATTGAAGCAGAGGGCTACTGTCCTTTGGCTAGCTTCAGAGGGAATTAAATACCTGAAGCAAATGCAAAGTGTGACATACTCTTCAGTACGAGAGCATTGCAGTTGTTTAAGCATCAATGGACACAAGCAGCATGCATTTGTCTCTGTTTAGTGTCACATCCCATGTGCACTTCTTTGTTCATGCCAAGGAATGAGGTCATTTTACAGAGTCCATACACAGCATACTAACCAGACTTAGAGACATGTGCTGCCTTCATTAAACATGTCCACTAAACTGTGTACACGAAGGTAAGTTCAGGGTGACTTAGGAAGTTAAGTATTTCTTTTACATTCCTATATTGCACATGTAAATCGTTAGAGAGAGAGAAAATGAAAGAAAGCCACAAAACTGCAGAGTTGCTGTTTGCACAAGTTTGTTTGCTACAGGACTTTTGTGATTACTGTGAACGCTTTTGTTGCATTGTTGATTTGATACGATGATGACTCCTCTGAGTCTGTTCAGTGCAAGAAGGATGTTGTGTCTACTCTTTAGAACTCTCACTCTTTCTTTGTGAGGCTGATGCAGTCAAACATAAACACAGTTCAAAGAAAAACTGAACCTTTTTTTTCCAGTTTGGTTTTTTAAAGTAAGCAACTCGTAAAAATGTTACACTATTTTTTTATATTAAAAAAAATTACAAGGCATTCTTACAAATAACAAAATATTTTTGAAATGTTCAATAAGTAATTGATTAATGTATGTACAATTAAAAAAAATGCATAAATGTTTAAATGTTTCCTTGAGTTTTTGAGCCGTATTTTTTAGTCTCAATTTTGCATTTCTCAGTCTTCATATTTGCAGGTTATGAATGTAAGGAATAAACTTTAATGATGTCTGATATCCCCTTTGCTGGCATTGAAAAGCCAGCAATGAAAAAAAAATTGCATATTAGTTAAAGTAAAATGTGACAAAATGTGGTGTGGGAACAAATTTAGTGAACAAATCATGATTTAAATGAGATTATAAGTATCACTTAAGTCTCTGCTTTGCTGAAAGGACCAGAGGGAAACTGGTGTGCCTCAGTGATGAACTTCAAATTGATACACAAATACCATTTTTCTGTTAAATTGTGAATATGGCTTCTCTACTTTTTAAAATGTTTGGGCCTTTTACTTCTGTCTTGTGCCATCCTCCCCTGTAGCACTTCACTTGCTCCAAACTGTTACATATAAACAGCACTCAACTGACAACAGACTGCATTTTTTCCCCTCATTGGTAAAAATGTATTCTGCCTTTTAACTGAAACTTGACAACTGTCTTGTTGTAACTGCTTGGAGTTGACACTGACCTTGCTTACTATGCAGCTGTCAAACTTACCATTTCACTTCTTGCACCCTAGTCCAAAACAATCCCATCTTAATACACTTTCAATAATCTATAGTGTCCATGTGCTACTTTGCACCATCACCACCACAAACGGGAGTCGCACAACGCACGTCCTTTGTGTGATATGGTAATTTTTGGCATTTACTGCATTGTGGGGATATTAGTAGAAAATGGTGTACATAGGAAAAGCACCTGCAGTGACACCTGGTAAATAATTTTAACTAAAATGGACCTGCTAATATCTTTAAATTATGCATCGGTTTCCTAAGTATAGACCATTAAACACAGCACTGACCTTTACCTGATAATAGGTGTGTAATTTCCATAATAGCACTGTAATGACACCGATTATGCTTCCCTGAGGCATACAAAAACTCACTTCCATATTACACAATTCTGTGTTGGTCTGGGGACAATACTGTATGTGAATAGGTGTGTGACCGGAAATAGAAATGAACGTACATAACTCAAAATGAGCAACAATTTATTTGTTCTAAAAGTGTGGCGTCAAATCTGGGCAGCTTGGATGTTGTACGTATGTGCACGAGATGAGCAGACACCTGAACCTTCTCGTCTCACTGAAAGATGAGAAATAACCAAATGTGACAATAATTGTTGAAACACCTTCTTGTTGATATATATTTGGTAACACCTGTGCTCTGTTGTGTGGCAGATGTGCCATTTGGTGTTCTCCAAACACATTCGGACAAGTGTGGAGCTGAAACTTGGATATCTAGAGGTATCTCTGGGAATGGCGCTTTAATCTGTTTCAGCACTGACTGCAGGCACTAGTATTCTGCTTAAGTCACAGCTCAGTAAATTTGCTCGCTGCAGCAGTTTTGTAATTACGGTAAATGCTTTTGTTGCGCTGGTTTTCATGACACCTCTGAGCCTGATCAATCTTGCTTTTCATCACAACAAACCTAATATATCAGGAAAAGGTCTAACAACGCACTGGTGACCAGAATGAGTGGATGCTTCTAATATACACTCAGCAGACACTCCATTAGGTACAGTTTGCTAATATTGGGCTGGGCCCACTTTTACACTAAGAACTGTCTTAATTCTCTGTGCTAACGATTCTGCAAGGTGTTGGAATGATTACTCTGACATTTTGCTTTATATTTACATGACAGCATCACAGAATTGCTGCAGATTTAATGGCTGCACATCCATAATGTGAATCTTCCACAGTAATCCAAAAATGTTGTATTAGATTTAGATCTGGTGACTGTGGAGGTCATTTTAGTACAGCAAATTCACTGTTATGTTCAGTAAACCAGTTTGAGGTGATCTGAGCTTTGTCACATGGTGAGCCATCAGAAGAAGACGGTCAGACTGTGGTCATCAAGGGATGACTACAGGCAGCTGTTGTGACACAGTAGAATGGATCCATGCTTTCATGTTGCCACCACCAAATTTTGACCCTATCATCCCAATGTCACAGCATGACATTGGGACCATGCGTCGTTTTTCATCAGACCAGGCAACGGACTTTCTCTGACTTCTACTGTTCTGTTTTGTTGGGCCCATGTGAGCACACTTAACTGGGCTGGGTTGCTGCCATGTGTTTGGTTGACTAGATATTTGCGTTAACTAGCAGGAGAGTGTAGATGATCAGTGTTTGTGCCAGATAAAACAGCTAAGGCTCTTGGAGCTGATTCCTTCTGGAATCGATAAAACTCTGGTTTATATTATTCATCCTCCTCCTGAAAGTCCAAGTCCACTTTGGAAAGTACAGCTACTATGTGTCATAGGAGTGTTTTTTCTTTCAACAATATAATCATCATTCGTCAGCACATGTATAAGGCATGTTTTCCTTTCTTATCTAAGCATGCCCTGGACTAGATACGTTTTAAATACAATAATTTCGCCCCGTGCGTTGTCACAGTTGGTTTTTATAAAGTCTTATTAGTGAAAAACTCCACGGAACGAAAATAGCATGACGGTGGGAGTGCTTATTAGATTGAAAAAAGAAGCATACCGGTGGGAGGGGTGCTGAAGTAAATTCGCACCGCCCAGACAGCACAAAAGTTTGGAAAGTCCAGGCATCGTTACATTGCTCAAAGCACCACATCCCCGCCCGTGGATTATAAACCTACTTTATTCGAGATAGACACCTACGTAAAAAGTAAGTTTTGCTGTTCAGAACTTTCTCTACTTCATCTTTGTAACCCTCTGTGATCTGTGGCACATTTCCTGGAAGCCTGTTGGGAAATTTTTGCGTCTAGATTCTAAAGCATTCCGGTCCGTTTAAAAACAAGTTTTGGTGAAATAACGCTGTAAAGATGCCAAATGTTAGACTTGCGAAAACTCGGAATTATGGGTGGCAGAAAGGCGCGTGCGTGTGTTAAAGGCAAAATACTTTCTGTATTAACGCCTGATAAAATCCGCGTTTATTAGTTTACTAATATGCACATCAGTGGATTTCAAAAAGCACGTTAGTCCATGGTTAAAGTCATTTTCTCTCTTACGGCAAGATGTTGCGGGAAATAACGAATTAACGAGACATTTTGTTTCCATTTGGAACACTGTAAACAGTTTACACAGGCTCTTCCTTTTACTCTATATGAATCATATAACAGGAGCAGTCTCCTTCTTATCTGATGCTGGCATTGTGGTATTATTTAAAGAAAACGGTGCCGTTGTGCTTCCTGAAACCGTCGGCCAGAAGCATAGTGACCACCAGATAACCTCTAGGTTCAGACCCTCATTGTGTGCCAGGAAGACGGGCAGAAACATGATGGGATTGTCTCATAAGGAAATTCCAGTTGTCCTATGAGCAAGAAATGTAAGCAGCTGTCTCCACCAATAATATCATTACAATATTCATGTTAATAATAAATAATTATCACCATATTCATGGTTGCTCAGGAGCAGAGACCAAACTCATGCCATAAGCTGTCCATTACACACATGTGGACTCTTGGTTTGACATCGCAGGCTGATTCTGAGAGGGACATGCTGGAAATTAGCAGTTAGTCAGAGCCTTATCAGCCATCACGTCTCCTCCTCTCCTCACCGTTTCCCCGGCGTCTTACTTTCTGACCTTTCCACCTTTTTTAAGACTGGAATTGTTCTGCTCTTCCTCTGTCGCAGTCTTTTGCTGCTCTGCCACCAGACAAGCACGCTTCAACCTCCGCCCAAGTGTCTTCACACCCCAGAGACTGAGATTCAGCTTTCTCCCAACACCTTAAACTTCAGCAGCAGAGATGGAGAATTGCGTGACACAGGTTGCCCTTCTTCTGTGCATCATTGCTACTACAGCCTTTGGTAAGTCTGCCTGCTGATATTGAGCATTTTAGCAGTTCAGATATGAAGTTAGGTCTCATGTTTCTGTTCTTTCTTTTTCTTTTTTTCTTTCTTTTGGCAGCTTGATTTGATTAAATTGGGAAAAAGGAAAACATAATCATCCTAATCAGCAGACACTAGCTTTAGAAGACGTGAAACCTCCAGGGACTGTTTCTGGCCTAAAGTTCAAGTGCAGATAGTGATCATCTCTTGTCTCGTGCTCTGACAATAATGTATTTTTTTTTAGATGGAAATCAGTCTGGAGACAAAAAAATGCATGCAAAAAAAAAAAGAAACTCTTGAATGATGGTTGAATTTTACAAATTAAGGATTATACTGGTAACAAGGGAACAAGTGTCGTTCCGAGTCAGCCAAAGCATTTGTTTGTCTAGTTTTTCTTTTTTCTTTTTCTTTTTTTTTTTTTAGTACTAAAAAATATTTCCTTTAAAGGTTGTCCAGATCCAGGTAACAAGACGGCATGTGGATGCTAGATGGATTTTATGTGATCTTCCTCTGTTTTCTGCTCTGCCATTCCCTGCCTTGGCTGCATGTTGCTGCTCATACCGAATTCAAACCTGTAATCCCTGCGAGGTGGCAAAAGGATCAGAAACCCTCCCTATCTCCATAGGCTGTAATCCAGCCTCGCTCTCTTACCTCCAGTGATGCTTCAGGGTTTTTGCGTCACACTTCCCCGCAGCAGCGTGGCATTTGGGGTGGCCACAGTTCAGGTGTTGTTTTTTTTAATAAGGTTAAAGAATGTTATACATTTCATATTAAAACACTAGCAGTTAAAAGATGATTAAAGTGCACATTTTTTTCTTACAGACATCTCCCCCCCTCTCCAAATAGAAGATATGCTAATCTGAATATGAAAATGTTTCACTTAAAAAAAATAATAATAAAAAAAAAAATCAATCTTTTATTATTAGCTTTAGGGTAACCTTTTATCCCAATCTGGTTGTTCTGAATTGTCAAGTGTTAAAAGCTACGAGCCTCAATTTAATAGCTGACTGTAAATGTAAAACACACATTTCCTCACTCTAAATGTCATAAAAGAACACATAACACGCCCTGGTGTTATTTAATACAGCTTTAAAATTAACTGTCAGGTAAATGAGCTCGGGTGCTTTCATTTCTCAGTGCCATATACTTAAATATGTAAAAAAACAAAACAAAAAAACCCCCACGAAAACCCAACAAAACACTTAAGTGCCAAATAACCTTTTCCACACTCCAGCCCCATAAACATACAGCAGAAAAAATAAAGTGACATTTTCAGCTTGCTCTTTAAATAAAGCAAAGTAGCCGAGGCAAGCATACATCACTGTTAAAGTTATGCGCCAGAAAAACAAGCCTATTCACTGAATTTGGCTTCAGTGCTGACCTGCTGTATGACAAATCACAATATTGCCACAAGTGCTAAACACCCTCTCAGCAGGGGTGCTGGTGGCAGAAATACAGAGGTATTTTTTGGCCAACTGGCAGACCTATGGAGAGCTGACCTTATGTAGCATCCACCGCAGGGGATCAGTCTCACTGTCTGCTGGTGTAGTCTGTGAGGAGCTGTTTTGCTCAGTCCTAATTGCCTCTGTGACACATAGTTCTGTTTTTGCTATCATTTTTTTCTTTCTTGAATGAGGGTCTGTGAATTTTTTTTGCATCTGCTGCAGCAGCTTTAGAAGAAGACCCAGAGGGAGCTGTGCCACTATTTTCAGGCAACAAAGCGCTCTGATTCTCTGTACATCTTTCTGCTTTAAGTTTATTTCTTTATTATGTAGCCCAGCACTGTCATATTATTTAACCATTTTATTATATTGTCTTCTGGGATTAATAATGTGTTCTTAAGTAAATCAAGCACAATCCTCAGGTGTGACACGCCGTACCCAGCGCTATAAAATCATATTTCCAGACAGGTGATAAATACATAAATAGATGTACGAGTATATATTCCGTACACATTTGGAAACATCGACTGTGATTCGATGACTGCGTATTTAATCGAATCCAAGTAAACTTCAAGTCACTGTGGGAGAAGACACGATGTGAAGGCAACTGAAAAGAAGAGGTAAACAGAAAAAAGTAAATCAAAAATAGCCTGCAGCCTGCCACAAATCCCATGAAACCCTTACCCAACTGCAAGAAATGGCATATTGTGTTTTGCTTCAGGTCAGTCTCGCTTTAGCTTTATTTAAGCTTTCCATATGTTTGACCCCCTGTCAGCTCCTTGAAATCAGACTCATGAAATCCTCGTGTGACGCTTAAGCAAGGGTTTGAATTTCAAACAGTTGTTAAGCTCAAAGTTAAAGCAAGCCAGACACTTTATGTATAGATCTTATTGGTATATTACGCACTCTGAGCTACTACAGATGCACAATCTTGCAAAATGACCCAGTAAAACCCAGAGGATTATGTTTGTGCCCTTAATTCTGAGAGTCATATACTTAACGTGTGCACCTAATTTCCTGAAATTGGAAACTTAATTGCTCCTTGGAGCTCCCCTTGGTCTTCTGTCATGTGTTCATTTACCTTTGGACAGATTATTAGCATTAAAGCGTTAGCAGTAAAAAAAACTTGGAGGCTAGGGCTTTTTCCTTAATGTTCCTGCACGCTTATCAATTCACTGTTGGGCTGTCTGAGACCAAAGGACTGAAATATTCTTCCTATTACAATAGTACAGACAGTGTCTTTCATTAAAATGACACTATCTAACTAATCCGGCCAAATTTAGAGACTCTATAGATGATAATAAGGTGGATGCCTCGCAGCAGTCCCTGGGTAAATCAGTAAAACTGCAGTCATCTTGTTAAGCCCACCAGACTCCAGTTCTTTAGCTCTAACGCTGACTTGCTGGCTTCCTTTCTTAAAAACCCAGACATGACTTTTGTACTTACCCTGCAATTTGACAAACACGGATAAATTTGGTTCCGAGGCCGTGTTTTCTTTAGCTCTGGATTATCTGTAAAGTCACCCTCTGCCTATGTCTTTCAGTGAAACGATCATCCGTTCTTTCATGTTACAGCATGATTATTAAAATTCTCTCTGTGTTGGGATCAGTCAGGCCTCTCTCTTTCTTGTTTGCAGCTCATCCATATTCTCTGGACGAGCTTCTGTCAGGCTCCAGTAAAACAGACAACATCACGCTGGTCTTAGTTTCACTACACTGCCTCCCTGTGAGGTCAATTGTGTTCAAAATGTTGCTGTTTGTTTTGAAGGTCTTACATGGTCCAAGCTACAGGTTTATCTCTGAGCGCCTCTGAAACTGCGACGTGTCTGAATCCGTTTTAACTGTGGTATTTGCTTGTGTCAAGCTCATATAGACACTATGATAGATCTAATAGACACTGAGGTGAAATTACATGTTTAACTCTCTTTATGTTTTCCCTTTGACTCTTTTTTTTTGTAATGATCTTGTGTAGTTAGTCGAGTGTGTAGTGCAGCTATTGTGTCACGTTTTCTTGCAGTTGCGTTGTTTTGAGGCATTAAGTGAAGCTAACGCGGCGCCTTCTCCGTGTGGATGTGATAACATTTGTCTCGCTTACTGCTCGGCCTGCCTGCAAGTAGGATGACTTTTACTGATGTAAGCCAGTGCTTATGTTGTGTCACGTGAAATTTGCACTGGCTCACTGTTCAAAAATAGTGTGACGGAGAGTTGAAACACTGAAGACCGAAGACGCCTTTGTTTCCCTGGCACCACAACTGGTGCCTCCCTGTCTTGTTAAGAAGTCTACTTTTGTAAACGCCCCCACTTTCTCTTATAACTCTCTCATTAATCTTAACTTTCTAATCACAAACTGCGATAACCCTCATGATGTCATCAGGGTTAATTTGCCTGACTTGAAAAAAGCCCCTCCAGGATACAGAGGACATTATGCAACTAGCTTTCAGGCTGTGACAAATGAACTGATCTTTGTGTATACAATCAGCGGAGTGCCCCTGCTGGCCTTTTAGATCTAGACATTTTAGCATGTATATAGTTTTGCTATCCAAGCGTCGCTGCAGATTGCGTCTCGCTAGCCGCTTATTATATGGGAGGTAGCTGCATGCCACCTCCTTTGAAGACAATTTTCAGATTATTATTTCCAGACCAAGCACAATAACCGTTACCACTTAAGCCGACTGTGGCAGTTGGACGCATAAACAGTTATCTTTGCGTCTGACTGAAGTCTTTGTATTTAGTGATTTTTATCCACTGTGAGTCCGGCATTTCCTGGCAGGAAAATCGTGTTGAATATGCCCCCTGCTGCAACAGCTTTCCCAGTGGGAGACAGACATCGTGATGTTAACTGCCAGACCTCCTGCTGCACTTTTGCTTACCCCCGAGCCTCCCGCCACGGGCTAAAGGAAAAGTACAAAAGTGATTAGCGAACCACTGGAGAAGGACGACAAGCTGTCTGAAAATTAATCTTAAAGAGGGAAAGAGAGAGACGGGCGGACAGACAGAAACACAAACAGAGATAACAGAATTCATAAAGGCTGATTCATGGAGACAGTGAGGGAGTGGGGATCAAATTTATGTGACTGTCAAAGAGAAGATAAGTGGTTCAGAAGAAAGATTTTGGAGGGGAGAAGTAAATAGTGGATTTAAAAAAAAAAAAAGAAAAAAAGAAAGAAAGATAAGAAAAATGAAAAACGGATAAACATTAAGAGATATAGAGGAGGGAAATTTTAAGTAGTGATAAGTGAAAATGCAAAACTATTAATTACACAAAATAATGAGACAAAGAGAAAAAAAGAGGGAAAAAAACTTCTGAAACCAAAAGAGGAATGTGTTAGTTTACAGAAAGGATGTCAGGGACTTAAAAAGATTAAAAGAAATTGAAAGAGATGACTGAGGCTTCTCAGAAGGCACGCTGAAGTAGAAAAAAAGGGGGAAAAAAACCACGTCATGTTAAAAATGGCTTTGAGAGTCAAAACAGTCCACTTCCCCTGTTTTACTGTAGTGAGCCAGCTCTGCCTGCAGTCAGACTGGGTGGCAGGGAGACGCGACCGCTTGTCGCTGCCTGAGACCGATTTCAATCTCCTTCAGTGTTATGCCCCTCCCAAATAACAATCCATTTCTGACTGCCTCGCTTTTCCTCTGTTTGAATACAGAAAGCATTGTGGGGAAGCCTCACTAACACCATGTCCCGGCACTTGACTGGACGGCTTTGGCGTGCAGTGTGGCGTACACGCGATGGTATCTGTGCGACCTCAACAAGGGAGTCCACAGTTTTAAAATCCTTGTGTTATGACACTAATTTTTAATTTGTCTTTGAGAAATCTACTGTTAATTTCATCAAAGAGAAACCAGGATGAAAAATATTGACAAGTAATTTTTTTTTCATGATCAAAGCGAAACGGCTGCGTGTGAGGAAACTTTATAAAATCAGTATGTCGAGATTAAAACTATAAAGATATATTTTAGAGTTTTTTTTTTTCTTCAAATAAAAACGATTTAACAAATAAAAACGTAATTAAAGTATTCACGATGAACCAAAGAACACTTTACGGTTTGGAGTCTTTGGAATTAAATAGTGCAACTTTTCATTAGCAAACATTTCCACTGACCCCCCCCCAAAAAAATCTCTTCTGTCAGTGTTTCTGTCAATAAAAAGATAAAAGCCATATGAGGTCTTGGTTTAAATTCTGCTCAGTGTTTCCCAGTTTATGGTTGAATATGGGTATTTAGAAGTCAGGATACAAACATGCACACATTTCCAGGTGGGATCTGATCTATAAAAGGAACATGGGATCCAGTTGTGTGTTCGCGAGTTTTATAAATCTCACTTTTTTTTGTGTGCGTGCCATTATTGGCTTTCGTGCTCATGTACACTTGTAGTATTGATCTTTAGCCCTCTTTTATAGATGAGACCTCTAATCTGAACTGAACAGACTTGTGATTGGCTAAGGCTTTTTTACTTCCATCTCAGACCACCTGAATTACAATATGTTGCCCCCAAGGTTATTATGGATTTTTTTTTTTTCTTTGTCAAATGATGCCCAAAACATGTTTCCTGCCCCAGGTTTAATCTGACACAGTTAATGAAACATAGGTGATGCAGTGTTAATGTTAATTTCAGGCAGGTATTGTCTGTGCTTTCAAAAGATTTAGGCTCTCTTTACCAGGCAAAGGCAGAAAGAGCTTTTTTTTTTTTAAGTAAAGAAGTGAATCAATGATCTTCTGAATAGCAGCTGCTCATCATTGAAGAGAACAAGTAGCTGCGGCAACAATGCTACAGCAGAATGGACAGAGAAGAGCGGCTCTGCTTAAACAGAATTTGTAAATGATAACGTTAACTGAGGAAAGTCTTTTTGGATCACTGCAGAGGAGAGGGACATGGAATCTGAGCCTCCTGCATTAACTTTGCCACAGATGAGAATGACTCTTGTAGCCATGGTAACCTTACACAAAGATCCTTAGGAGATATAAAAATGAAAAAGCGAGAAATTAGATAAAAAAGAAATCAATAAGGTCTTCAATTTTTATTGACAGAAATTATACAAAAACCTAATAAAAATCCATCCGCCTTTTTCTGTTGATCCAATTTAGTGTTGCAGCAGGGGCGGGGCCTGGAGCCTGCACCAACTGTCATAGGGTGAGAGGCAGGGTACATCCTGGACAGGTTGCCAGCCTGTTGCTAACGCATACATACAGACAACCACTTAGATCTATGGCCAAACCGCTGCACCCTGTGCTGACCTCTAATAATAAAAAATCAGTTGTCAAAAATTTGAATGAGGTTTTTTGAAATTCATATCAGGGCTAAATGTATCACTGGACAAGAAAAAAAAACTGCACACTGTTTCAGTAAACAAACAAAAACAAACAAACCAAAAATCTGAAACACTGTTCATGCTGCAGCTGTGCTATATCTCGCCTTCATGTTATATAAATGAAACCATCTTCTTCTTAATGGCGCTGCAAGTTTCCTTCACTACTGAAACCTGAGTGCAGCATCATCATATAAATTTAAGATACCAGCACTTAGCCGTGTCCTGAACATTATTATTATGTGACTGCAAGGTCTCATGCCCTCTGGCCCAATGTTTTTCATTATGGAGCTGTATGAGGACTGAATGCCTCATTAGTGCTGGGCGAGATAAATGCCTAGTCAGCATGGCGACCACTTGTACCCATGTCAACATGCCTGCTGTCTGTGAAGATAAGGCATGGTGTTATGTATTCTTATCTTGTGGTCTGTCTGCCACAGTCACCCCTGGTATGCACAAACGCAGGAAATGTACCTGTACAGTATTACTGGATTTAGTGGATGAACTATTGGCAGGTCATCTGACTCACCCTATGACTTCAAGTCAGAGGTGCCAAGTTACAGTAGGGTTACGTGGTCTGTCCTTACTTAGGAAAATCTTTAGACGGGTATCTTTAATTAATGATTTTGCAGGTCAGAATTGGTCCAAAATTTCTTGACAGAACAGCTTGACAAAAATATGCTCAGTTGAAAAGCTTTCAAATATTTTGTGTCACGTTATAACGTGAGTACGCAGCTGTTGCTCGGAAACTTCCTTTTAGTTCGAATTAACTTTCAGCAAACATAAACTGTGGAATCTTTAGCTGAATATGTATTTTAGATGTTAGCGTACAATTTACTTGTACACGGTGATTTCCTAAACAGGAAATATGGGCTTTCTTGGTACACAATATACTGATTTCTAATGGTGCACAATGTGCAGTCGAGTGCTTTAAAATGGCAGGGCCTCTTGATTCAAGCACTGGGTGGGTAGTTTTCCTGTTGATTCAGGTGCCAAACCGGTCAATCTGTATTTAAAGAGCTGAAATTTCTCTGTGATGTCTGGCTGTGCGTGTTTTTTTTTTTTTTCCTAGCGTGTGTGTGTGTGTTTGATGTGATGAGAGAGCCTCACTGGATTTGGACGCTCGATATTTCATTTGCTTGCATTTCTGTGATATGTCAGAAAGCAGAATATGTGACTCAAAGAGAAAGCTTTGAGACATCTGACAGATTATTTTAATCTGCTCATACAGTGTTACTACAACAAATCCAACAGTCAAACTTGGGGTACTTAATAATCTTTTCCCTGCTGCAGGGAATAAAGTTACACTTGTCAAATAACAAGTGCCGGAGTCCAGACACTTCCATTAGTTAAACAGTGAAATGAAATCAGAAAACTTGAAGCTGTCTCATAGATCTCTTTTTGTGATGATTCAAAAACCTTTGAGGCCCGCTAAAGTCTTTTGTGTGGCCACATATATTTAAATATCTCTTCATGGAAATAAAAAGACACTATTCATTTTGTGCTTGTCGGCTGAACGCAGTAGATTTCTTCTTTTTTTTAAATTCACTGATGTCAACAGCCTTTAACGGCATTAGAAAATAACTTTTAGTAGTTGTCGTGTATGAGTGTTTGCAGAATATCACTTCCAGTTTGAGAGCCTCTCCAGTCCGGTATAGTGCACTGTGGTGGCTCTCTATCCATGGATCATGAATCGCACCGTTGACCCTCCCTCACTTAGAATATGTTAAGAAAATATCAGAGCCTTCATTAATATGCAGTCTTCATGTTGGAAAGTATTAATATTTACTGGCAAAACTCAGTCAAGAAAAACAGGCTAATCTCTACTGGTTCTACACGAAGCATATGTTGTGCAAAGCTACATCAATCTTGAATGATTAGGAGCAGCCACTGTGCAATGAATCTCTCAACGCTTCAGCCTGTTTTGGTTGCACGCAGTTAGCATGAAACTTGCTAAATTAGTCTGTCTATCCACCAATTAACACTTAGATGATTAATTGTGTTTTGCCAGTGCTCTTTTGGTGTAGAGGAGAGAAATCTAACGAAACAAGTGGATAGAAAAGAAACACTTTACCCGTTAACCACCTGCAGTATAATACATCACCGAGAGAAAATGCGAGCATCGACATTAAAATTATGCCTTTTACGTGTGTCACTGAGCTAATCAGCAGCACTGGCTAAATACTAGCAACAGACAGGGCAGAAGGTTGCGTGTGTGTGTGTGTGTGTGTGTGTGTGTGGTGAACATCGCCACTGGTTTACGACAATGATGAGATGACGGACGAATGGCTCCCTAAGGTGTAAACAGAGTTAGTGTGAAGACAGGCTGTCTCCAGACCCGCTATCACATCCATAATTCCTGCCCCGGCAAATACTGGAAGCAGGACTTCTAGGACTTGCTATCAAGCTAACAAGACTAATCAGCATTTTTTTTTTTCTTTTTTGGATAAAATATCAGACTTAGAAGAGGGAGGTGAGATGGTCAGGAAGCTTGTGTGTTACATGGAGTGTGTACTGTGTAGTATGCAGGGGTGAGAGGCCAGGGGACAGTGCAGGCCCCTGCAGAGCACTGATAAGAGCTTGTTTACCTTCCTGTGGATGGTCAGGCCTCAATCTACAGTCGCGGAAACGCCAGGACAATAGGTGTGTGTGCTTGTGTGTGTGTGTGCGTGTGTGTGTGTGTGTGGAATCAAGAGAGAAACTGGAGCTAGCCTTGAAGCTCCCTTTTCCCTCTCTGACTAACTAGGGTAGGACTGCTGACCCTCCCTCTACATTCCCCGTCACGACTCTGTCGCCCGACCCTGGACACAAACAGTTTACTTGACCCCAAGGGACCATGGGAGACAGCTGGTCTTGATGTTGTTTGCTGTCAGGGTTTCCCCCTTCTGTTTTTTTTCCCTTTCCTCTCTCCTCCCTTTCTCTCTCTCTCTCTCTTTCTCTCTCTCTTTAAAACCATCCTGCTGCAAGTTTTGCAAGTCTTCGTTTTGCATACACTCCAGGCAAGTAGCTCTATTTTTCCACAGAGACTCACAATGAGGGTGTGCGTGAAAGATCGGGCATGAAATCAAGCCTGCCTGCTTGCTTTCCTGAGGTGAATGAAAAGGCAGCAAGTTATTGAACAGCAAGTACTCAGTGCTTTGAATCAAAATCAGCATTTAGTTAAGGTGTGATGGAACTTTTTAAATTCAAGGACTCGCTGCTGGCTGTCAGCATTCTGCACGGTGGGGTTGCTTCAAGTTAACGAAACGCGCAAACAGTCCTGGGCTTTTGAGATCTTTAAGAACGCCTTCAAATATAATGTAAAACTACCCAAATCTCACATTTTTGTGGTGAATAATACAACTAAATAATGATTTGTGTGTGCTGACTATGTGCAAGATCAGGCTCTGCAAAACCAAAACTGTTTGAATACCAAGCAAGATTTCTCTTGGGTTCATTACATCAATGGTGATTTCCCATAAAGGAGCTTGCTGTATTTGCTGTTCACAGGCTTCTAGTCTTCTTTAATGTTATTGCTCCCATTACCAGAGTCAGCTTTAGTCCTCATTTCTGCTGACCAATGACATGCTGACACCCTAGAATATGTTCAAAATGAGAAGTTGACTGAAATGTGAACTTTACTTTTTGCATATATGTGCTTCTCCTTTTCTCTGCAGTTATAGACAGTCTGGAGCCATAGTGCATCATTTCTAGGATTTATGATGTGAGCAAAAGAGTTATACTACTAAATGCACTGTGCGCACATAAGTAATGATTAGCTAACATTTTTTTTTTAAAAAGGTCAAATACATTATAGAGAGGTGTTATGTTATAGTACTTGTAGCATTGAAAGCATAGAGTTCCACACATCAACAATCAGCCTACCTAATGCTAGCGCTAGTGCACAGGTGCCCATTTTATACTATTTCCTAGTATTTGTAATAACTTGACAACCTTGGGAACATTCAGCTTGTTCTTTTGTAGATTTACAAACACTACTTGACGCTGGTAGCATATTGTGTGATGACTAGACAGTATATGTTTTAAGTACAGAAGGTTTGCTTCCCATGAACGTGTTACAACAGTCACAAATGTAAAAGGAACAGATTTGAGTTTGAACACGTATCAAGTTAGAATATCAGCAATGTGTAGGGTACCTTTGATCTTAATAATGATAAATCACCCCCAAGTCTCCAAGCACAGCCTCTGGCCTCAGTTCAGCTACATTGCACTCTTCATAATTATGTGGCTCCCTCCTGGACAGTGATACTTCATTTGAGAGGTTCAGGTTGGCATCCCGAATTAATTACATTTTTCCAAAGTGTTTTCATTTAAATCTGGAAACAATGGTGCACACGTGGATAATCTGTTTAGTGGGGTGTTGTTCGTCAGACAAGCTGCAGTCTTAAAATACGGAAATTACCATAATGTAATTAATACATAAAAAAACAAGATGTCACACATTTCTCATCCTGAGGTCTAGACCAGACAAATCTGTGCTCTGTTTTGTGAGGCTTACTTTCTGACTCAGTGCATCGGTGATACTTTCGTAAAATGCTAGCGTTAGCATGATAACATTTTTACCTAAAGAGCCCGACCTGACCTCACTGCTAACTGAAACTAAGTGTAAAACAAGCGTGACAAAATAAAATGTAGCGTGCTGAGCTAAGCATAATAAAGTATGGGCATTTACCGAATGACCACTTGAGAACCAGTGTTGTTCACATTAATCAGATATTTTTATCCCTGTATTATCTTGTCTTGACATCTATGTAGTGTTTTACGCTGCAGGGGTAGCCTGGGGATGGAATAGGGAACTATATGTATATGTCATTTATGGTGTGTATGTGTTTTGGGGTGAGAAGAGAAGGTGGGTGTTGTCAAAGCATGTGCATTGATATTGTTACCTGCTTAGGGATTACCGATGGAAATTAGCTAGTAGCTACAGCGCTGTACAAAGGTCTTGAGCCACACTTCATTAATTTATATTTTTACAGGAACATGGGAAATAAGTGCACCAATTTATTGAAACTTGTGCAGACTTAGATGGGAATACAGTATATAAAGCAAAAACATAGTTTGTACAATCCTAATAAGCTTGGAAATCCATATTTGCTAAGACCACTTTTATTTTTCAAGAAAATCTGAACTGTTAAAGCCAAGCTTTATTGTCATTTCTTAATGTCTTCAGGGGTAGTTCTCCAGGCTTCATGAAGGACACTCAGAGGTCTTCTTTGAATGTTGGCTGTCTTTTATTCTGTTCTCTGTCAAGATGATCCCACACTGCTTAAATAATGTTGAGGTCAGGGCTCTGGGGAGATCAGTGCACGACTGATACTGTTCCATTGTGTGCTTTTCTATTCAGGTATCATTTTGCTGCATTGCTAGTGTGTTTGTCATGACATTCTCATGATGAAAAATGCATACATTGTCAGTCGAGTGGTTTTCAGCTGGTATTGCATGGTCAATCTAGCATCATTTGTTTTGTGTTTGTAATTCCATCAGTTTTAACAAGATGCCCAACACCACTGGCAGAATGAAGCGCCTCCACTGTGTTTCACAGATGGTTGTAGACACTCACTGTTGTACCTCTTTCCTGACCACCTCCATACATATTGATGATGATTTGAACCAGAATTTTAAAATATCAATTCATCACTCCTCAAGAACTGTTGCCACTGATTTTCAGTCCAGTTCTTGTGTAATTTGGCATACCTCAGCCTTTTCTGACCATTTCGCTTCTTTAAGAATGGCTGCTTGACAGCCGACCTTCCACTGATACCATTTCTGATGAGGCTTCAGTGGACAGTAAATGGATCAGGTGAAGGCCCAGATGCAGGTCCTGTGTAAAATTGTGATGTCTCTGTCATTTTTTGCAACTAAAGAAGTGTTTTTGCAACAGGCTGCTACTAACAAAGGGCCTAAAAATACAATTTAAAATCAGTTCTTTGATAAGTTGTCTGTTATGCGTGAGCACTGGTTCATCCCTCAAGATCGTCCCTTTTTAAAGTTTGAACGATTCATAGATGGGCATTAAGTAACAAAAAAATTATAAAAAACAAAACAAAATAATCATTCCCATTAAAATGGTCAGGTACAAGGATGAAAGTGAGTTAGAAGCAGCCAGTGTCCAAAAGAAAAAAAAGTTTGAAAGGCCTACAAAAAACCTGGAGAAGTACTGCTCAAGACCACAAATCAAGCTCCTTGGAATACAAAAAAATGAGGGGTGGGTCAGGACTTTCACACAGTACTGCAAATCTGATCGACTGCATCTCTACTCATTGAGATCAATATTTGTATGCATAATTGCTAACAAATAAATAAATAAAGTAGAGCTATGAAGCAGAACATAGTTAATGCCAAGCTGATCCTGAGATTTCCTAAAATGGGCACAGTGTTGATGCTGGATTAATGGTCCCATGCACAATTGAACATGTGGAAAACGGATGTCTGTCATTTTCTGAGTCCGTCTCCCATCCTCTGGTAGAATGCCCTGAAGGTTAAGAAAGCAAGAGCAGATAGAACCTGGACACGCAAAGGGACCAGATGGACCCCCCCCCCTCAGACAAGGGTGTCATGCAGTATGGTTTTCTTCAGTCACAGATATTGGCTTAATCCGCAAATATGAACCTTGTCCAAAGTCTCTTTTACAAACAGCAAATTGACAATTATTGATTTTGACTACAGACTTGGTTTTATTTTATAAGCTTTCGATCGTTTTGCTACGATTGGGTTTCATCGGTCTCCCGCTAAATAAAACTGTCTTCAAGTCTGTTTTCATAAGAGATGGATTTCTAAGTTGTCTGTTTAGGTCTATAAAATAATAGACATGACATATACAACTACTGAAAAGAAAAGGAATAAAGATTAAAGAAGGCTTTAAGATCAAATCTTATTCCATGAATCGAGGGTATTTTCTGTCCTCAATTATGTTTTCTATTTATATCTACCCCGATACCTAACATCTAAATAGAAAATCAGCAGCATCCATAAACACGTCTTCTCATGGAATGGAAAATGGAGGCGACTGATATAAGTAGATAAAGAGGACAGCGAATGAAATAGTTCTTCTATACCTCATTTACCAGCAGACCGCTTAGCGAGGCCATTGGCATTTCCGGGGGCAAGAGGGCAAAATGAATGTTCTTCATATCCGATGGTGACTCGTAAAAAAAGGAGGCTGGTGACACAAGCATGCACAAGCACGCACACATGCACGCACATTCTTGTGTGGTCAGTGTGATTTATACCCAGAGCTCTTGGGCAACAGTCATGGGCCGTTGACTCTATGACAGCAGAACAAGAGAGAAATAACTTTATGGTTGTGGTTATTGAGCAACAAACATTAACACAGAAGAGCAGAATAACAGGAAGCCAGCCTTGACCTCTGGGGTGAGAGGCAGAGGGAAAAAAAAAGAAAGAGAAAGCAAAGACGTATGGATGGCTCCCCATCTGGATTTTCAGGAAAACTTTCCGTTTGACCCTGAGCAGAATAAGGAACAGTGAAGATGACGATTTACAAATGATACAGCCCTCCCACGTCCCTCAATTTGTGCCAAATATGTTCCTAATTTCGTTGAATAATGAGATGAGTTGTTCCACAATCTAAGAGGAAAAAAACACCAAGTGGAACATAAAAAGATGCATCACTTCTACAGTGCACAAAAGTGATATGATAATAATGATATAACTGTGTTTAAATTAAAAGCACCCTATTTTTATCAGGGATATCTTAGGTCACAGGTAATGTGAGGGGGAAAAAAGAAACATGAATTTACCAAATGAATAAAAG
>VUQG01013579.1:3982-14666 GCA_015106755.1 Etia nguti
GCACAAACCGCTGAGTGGGTGTATCCTCTCGAAGCAGCGATGAGCCTCTCGGCGCTTCACAAACACAAACGCACACCATCAGAGCAGTTTGCCACACCCCCCAATCAGTTCGGTGTTATGTATAATCTCCCTCATTCTGACAGCTAATTCAGCCTTAATATCATCTTCCGACTGTTCACACGCACCGACAGTGTATGTGTTTGCCTGTGTGTTTACTGCAGTGTTGGAAGCCCAAGCGATCACTGTCACAGGTGTTAAGGTGTGGATCAGGTGGCGAGTATTAATTTAATGCTGATGCTCAGCCAATGCAAATCGAGCTGATCCAGATACAGTGCCCATGTTTTATCCCCCTGCACAAGATGTCATGTGGTGCTTAAAGGTCTCAATTACACTGACTCTTGTCACACACATGGCCACAAATCACATGCACAAGCAGGAAACGCACATGCAGTGATTTCATGCAAGCTTGAAGCCACAAACCCTGCATCATTCAATGGAAAAATGTAATGTGGGCTTCTTTCATGTCATTAAAATTACACTTATTAACACAATAATAATAATAAAAATTATATTACATACCATAATAAAATGCCAGAAATAAAAATTAAAGTCTCTCATCCTAAAAGCCTTGTATAGAGGGTCTTGAAAAAAAAACATTTCTAAAAAATAAAAAGAAATAATAAGATTTGTGCATTGATGTCAAAGTAACCCAGTCTTGGAGATTAGCTGATGGGAAAAACAGTGGGCGGAAACCCAAGAATCAGTCTTTAGTTATTTTATTTTATTTGAATAACTGACATCACACCCTGTTCCCAACAAATGAAAGTATATCATTCAGTAAAAACCTTTTCACACATTTTAAAACAGTGGCAGAGAACTTTGAGTGGGGGATTTTGAAAAGAACAACCCAGGTGTTCTTTGGTTTTATTATTTGAAAATAGTTCTTCCCACAGTATTCTATGCATGTATGCAAGGTTTGATCTTCTTTCTGAAAAAAAGAAATTCTCTATTTGTCTCATTTGTAACAATCCAAAGAAAATCCAGCTAGTTTCCCGTAGCCTACTAAAAGCTGGTCTGCGTTGATCTCTTGTGAAAACTCTATCCTGGCCACAGACACAGACAGCTGTGGACACTAGGTGAGTTCCTGTTATACTTCTTTGAAGTTCACTTGAAGTCTGCTGCCTGGGGCACACATGTAGTTGATGTGCTGCAATGTTCGTTGCGAATGAATCCATGCAATGGCAAAAACTTGGCAGGTATGCAGATGTCTGCACAGACTCTGATGATGAAATTTGCGTCATTCTGAACCAAGCAGAATGAAGTAGATCCTTGCGGATTCATGGACACAAAAACTCATCTAACAAGACGAGTCCCCTGCTTCAGATGTTTACCTTAGCCAGCCACTAGATAGGCAACTAAAATACACTTCAACAGCATCCACTGGTTAGCATGGTCCCCATTATGAAACACGTGTTTTTACCATTATTATGTTGAAGTTTTGAACATATACAACTGTTTGCAATAGGAGACATTTATTGTTGGTCTGAGTGAATCATAATCCAAGTTCAATGACTGGATGACTCATCAAGTAGAATGTTCAGAAAGTTGATGTTTCCACGTGCCGTCTCTAATTTATCATTGCTGGTCTCTCATTTTCTGCCACCAGCCCATTAGCAGTTAAATCAGCCTCTGGCTTTGTCATAAACACAGGCTCCTCTGGTTTACTGTGAATTCCATCTGTTAGCAGCGTTTTGTCATTTTTTTTACACTGAAAAAATAGTTATTTTATTTTGAAAACCTGATACTACCCCCCAGTCCATGTCTGTCAGGATCTTTCCGCATCATGGGACGAAAGAGAAGCACTGGTGACATCTCCGTCTTCAGTGTCCTATTTAGAGAACAGCTAGCCACGAATTGCCTTCATCTTCTGTTCATTATCATCGATAACGCTTCCCTGCCCATTTCACTCTCACACGCACCCACTTTCACTCATCATCTCTGCCACCCCGTTGCACATAGCCCTTCCCCCATAAAAGACATACATGCACTCATATATTCACACAATCACACCATTTACCCCCACCCCATCCACCCCGCCCCATTTTTTTCAACCAGATACTTTCTCCAACTGCTTATTTCCCCCACCCGCCTTCCATCATTCATCACCACACTCTCATTTTCTCTTTCTTTTTAACTCATGTACTCACCTCTTCTTCATAGCAGCCCACCCCTGCACCCCACCTACCATCCTCACCCCCTCATCAACACCCTTCACAAGCACTTTTATCAAAGTCAATCTGACTACACCAGCAAGATTTGCACTGCTAGGGTTTCCTTGGAAGCAATCCCACAGAAATCAAAAGCTGTCCTCTGTGAAATCCATCCAAAAGCACTGCTGTGATTGGTGGTTGTCAGTTTATGCAGATTTCATATCCAATCAAATCAAAGCACAGGTCATATTCGCTCAAGATGTCCTGTAGTGAACACACAGTATCTGAAGGTCATCGTTCATTTTTGCATAGCTGGTGAGGTTATAGCTGACACTCTCCAAGTCTGTTATGTATCAGAGACTATGGCTCTGCTGCATTAAAAAGATTGCATTTTAGGGGAATGGAAACTGTTGAAAAATTACATTCTGTGAGGTTTCTGCAGAATGAAGCATGGTGTCCTGAAAAATGGGCCATCTTCAGCAAACAGACTAGATAGTTGTGTTGTCATAAGGCATGATGGATGAGCGCCCTGAAACATTTTATCCTGACAAAATTGCTGTACTACCACCAGTATTAAAACATATCTAAAAGCATGAATCAAGACTAGAGCTAAGTCCTTGCCTGAAGTGCGCAATGATCGATATCACACAGTATTTACTGGAAGCACTAACATCGCCTTACAGTGTGGAATATTAAATGAATTCATCAAAGCTCCAGCACGCCTTCAATTTGATCATATATACTATAACTCCCCACTGAAGGCCGATCATTTCAATATACTGAAATGGGCACACAAATCCATGCACATTTCTCTGCACCCAAGACGGCAAAACAACACACACACACAAACACACATCTAGCATAAGCGTGACAACTGCTAGTTAACGAGGAGTTAGCAGGTGGCAATCCCCCTGTGGAGCTGATGCACAGAAAAAAGGGACATCACTCAGGCTTTACACACATACACCCTCATGCACCAGCGCTTGCTTATTGAGACTCCATGATGCCAACTGGGGGACAGAGCGTGCAAGCCCCCGTTAAAGTCGAGCTGTCACTACTCCCGCTCCCCCACCCCCCTACCCCTCACTGCCCATTTTTGCCAGCTCTTGAGTTTATCAGTGCGCTCTTCCGCTCTTTCCTTCCACCTCTCGCTCGCCCACGCACTCTCCGATATACTCCGAAAAAACAGTGTCTCACTCATACATGCAAACAGATTTCGGAAAACGCATGCCCACACACTTGGCATAGCTTCCATGCAGGCCTCGTAGCATCCAGCATGCACAGTCTTTGAGCTATATTAGCCTCCCCGTATGTTTTGCCTGTAGTACATAGGAGCAGCTTTAATCTATACAGAATAAGAACACAAGGTACCAGCATGGAGCAGACAAGGGTTTCTCTTGCGCCTTGTCTTTGGTCTTCTATTTACTTCTGTTGGATTTTCAGATTTTCTGTGAATTCTGTACATTCTGTTTGGTTTATACATTTTCAAGGTTATTTTTCCTCATCTACAGCTTTGTGTTTCAAGGTTGTATTTATGCACAGCAGCTTCAGCATTTTCCCTTTGGTAATTTGTACAGGACATTTAGCACAGAAAACAATTAGTGCTAAAGTTAAGCACAGTAGATGAATGCCTCAAATGATAGCACAGGGCTATGATCACATTCTGATCACTCTATGATCACATTACACCAGCATTTACTTACTCCAAAAATGAGCTTTTTTGTATTTGGGGTGACAAAATATTGTTGTTGAAACATTCATGGTGACGTTTTTCCATAACAAAGTCTAAAATAAAGACTGTATCCTGAAATTAAGCTAGCATAAACTGTATAAATAGTACACTAAAAGTAACACCAATGTTAGTTATGTGCCGTAAATCTAACAACTGTGCAGTAGTGAGTGCAGAGTTACAAACACAGGGGACTTTCTTGCACTGTCACTCTGCTGGGCAACTTCAACAAACTTCTTTTAAGCCTCAGTCACAGATGCCTAGAGAGCAGTTATTGACCATCTGGAAAGTGGTCCTAAAGAAAACATGTGCATTCCCAGACTGGTTGCAAGTGGTTTCTGTTGGTCCCTGGGAATTACTAGCATGAAATTCCCATATGTAGCTGCACCAAAAAACTCCTTGTAATTCCTGTGGACAGCAATTGCAAACCTGAAAAAGAGATGCACAAACGGAAAACAGACACCATTCTCATTTTAAATTGTATTTGAAAATATCGTGCCTTGGAGTTGTTTGATGACTTAGCCTATGTGTATCCCTCCCCAAGAGCAGCTCAAATAGAAGTAGTTTGAATCCAGGAAGTGCTCTAGCATCTAGTTAATTATTTATTCCTTCAAGAAAGTACTTTGTTAGAATAACAGTTGCATCACTTTTGCATCACTGCACAACACTGCTTGAGGTGCACAGTTGCATGATTATCATTTGACAATGAAAATACTGGATTACAGTCCGACAGGCAAATCTCTATCCTAATGAAGAGGATACACAGAAGAGCTTTCTTTTAGCATTTAAGTATTAACATAAAGCTGACAGCAAAGGTCAAAACAGAAGATCAAAGAGTAGTTTACATTAGAAACATCTACTGGTAAAATAAATTTAAAAAGGGGGGTTATGGTGAAAATGGATAATACGCTGCCAAAAGCCTGACTATTCATCACTGCATTTGTTGATTTCCTCTATTTTCTCTGCCTTTCATACAAGCAGCAATTCAGGAGATTGTAATACAAGTGAGTAGAGAAAAAAAGTAAATTTGATGGGTTTTTTTCTAACCAAGCGTATTTTAGAAGGCATCTACCGTCTTTTAGTTTCTCAGGGAGTGTAAACAAGGATATAGGATGGTTTATGGTCTATAACACAGTCAACCACCATGTCATCTATCATTTTATACAGCCTATAAGTGGATGGAAAATGGTTATGTAGGCTGCAGCATTTCAATTTAATATCACAAGTGTTGCTGTTCCAAATTACCATGTAGCAATGATGAGTCATGATCAGATTTTTCTCCAGCCAAATGACCATGGGGGAGTCCTTTATTTGGCTCTAAATACGTAATGCAGGGAACAGAACCATGATTCAGTGAGCTGAGATTCAGCAGGGTTACCTGGACTGTAAAAGCACTTGCTTGGATTAGTGTGTGTGTCATCTATAGTAAAGAGGTCATGCTAATGTAAAAAGCTTTGAGATTTTTATTATCTAGATAAAACCTTCAGCCCTACTTGAAATATCCATGTAGGTTTTAAGATTTTGTCTTAAGCCTTTTTTTTTCAATCGTTTGCCGTTATTGAGAGCCATTGAGGTACAAAATTGAGTTTACTGCCCAACCATCATAAAAAATGAATGTAATTAACACAAATGCTCATTTCATGGAGAGAGACCAGTGCCAGTAATCTTTAAATTGGCCTCAGGTGAAAACGTTCCACTGGATGGTGCATACTTGTATTCCCAGACATATACATATTTTATGTATGTACTCCAGGAGGAATTTGTGTGGAGAGGGAGATATTAAGGAAAGATCAAGTGCCAGCATTTCATCTTTCTGTTGTTCTGCAGGTGATGTTCATGTCTATAGCTCAAGGCAATTAACCCTGCAGTGTGTAAATGGATTTACATAGGTGTCAGTGAGATTTCTTCCCTCCAGGCAGGCGTGAAGAAATTCTTTTTTCCCAGCCTATTCCTCATTATTATTCCAGTTGCTTCTCCCTGTTATCTGGGGCTCTGCTGGTCTCAGAGGGAGTTTCTAAAGAGCAGTGATGACTGGAGGGAAAGGATTTTCCCACTTATGGATGAGCCCTAACTGTGTAAATTAGTACATATAGTGTAATTGTTGCTTAATGAGCCTCAATTCAGCAGATAATGGCAACAATAGCTGATTAGCATAAAAATACATTTCTTTCTCTTCATCACTGTTTTAACTGATTATTAGAAGTCTTCTACAATAGTTGGTTTTCACAATAGTTTTCACATCAAGTTGATAATAGACCTCAAGGCTCCCAATTTTTAGGCCTAAACTAAACTTTGAAACAGACAGTTGAAACTATCAGTTGTTGTACTTGGACACAAGCAAAATGGAGTGCAGCAATTTGGTTTTCATATTTTTCAATATACATTTTCTAGGTTTTCTATACTTACAATAGGGAAAACTGTGGTTGGAGACCCCAAAAAAAGGAATTGGAGAGGGGTCCATAAGGACACTCTAGGTCAAAGGATGGTGATCGATTCCATAATTGTATCAACTAATCTGCGGTCTTTCCTAGGTGAAGAGAGGAATGAATTTGTCAACCAATTATCCATCTAGATAATTGTCTATTTAGAAGTGAGTTGGATTGGGTGATGGGAGAAAATGGTGGACAGGCCTGGCACATCCACATGGATGGTGAAAGTGCACTGGGAATCTAAGGCAGGGACACCTGTCCTCAAAGTCTCCATCTCACCTCTGGCAGAGCTTCAACAGGACTCCAAGGGAGTTTGGGGACATTGAATTTGAATGGACCATGTTGCCTAACTCCACTTCTGAGGCGGTTATATGAAGCTGTGGCCAAAAGGTGGTTGGTGTTTGTCGTTTCAGTAATCCCAAACCAGATGTTCCATACCAGATGTGAAGGGAACCGTTGATTTGAAGAAGGAGTCCTTGTCAGCATGGTTACCTTGTGGGACTCTAAAGGGAGGTAACAGATCGCCAGGAAGCCAAATCGAATCCAGCTCTGGTAGTAGCCGAGGCAAAAACTCAGGTGCCTTCCCCATTCAAACATTAAGTCTCCTTGTCATCTTTCCTCTTTCCTGGAGATACACCAAATACCTTCTTGACAGTTTCCCTCACTACTTTAGCTGTACTTTCCCAGTCATCTGGTACTGCTTTAATGTCACGTACAGCCTGTTTCAATTCCTCCCTGAACTCTGTGTAACATCCTTCCGTCTTTAGTTTCCACCATTTAATGATCGCTTTTGCTTCAGTGCTTCTTCTTGTTCATATAAAGTCATCCTACTACCATCCAATGCTGCCTAGCTACATTCTCCAATGTATCATCTTTGCAGCATCCTATCACTTTCAGATTGTGCCTTCTGCATACCCCGTGTTCTTCCTGCTTCTTGAAATATGTCTTCACCACAGCTATTTCCATCTTTTTGGAAAAATCCACCACTGTCTGCCTTTCCGCTTTTCTCTCCTGAACACCATATTTACCCAACAAATTCTCATCACCTCTGTTCCCTTACGTATCCATTAAAGTCCACTGCACTCATCACCCTGACCTGACACTGAAAAAAATGTAAGAATCTTTCTGAGCTTTTTTAAAGTCAAGCCACAAGGAGAAGAACTAGACGAATATCCGCTAAATGATGTTTTCACGTGTTAAATCTATCCTGTGATGGGAGTCCCACCATTTTCGCATATTCATTCAATCCATCAATGAATCTTACAACTCATTCATGAGTTGTAAGATTCATGTCATTCATGTCTCATGACATGACAAACTACAGAGGCAAAGAAGCAGGAAACAGTTTCTTCACAAAGGACTGCAGACTGAGACAGTTTATGAAATCTGAACACAATGTGTAATGGCTACAGGTGTTAGGTCCTTGTACATCTTTTCCTTGTCATGCCACCCATCATACTGACTAATAACATCCAGAAACAAACTATTGCTATAAAAAGGTTTCAATTCTAAACATCTGAAATGTCCATATTGGCGAAGACTTAACTCAGAGGAAGTAACTTGTTGTTACAAATGGCTCTTTTTTGAATGAATCTCTCCAGGAAGCAGGAACCTCAAGGCCAATGATATTTCTAAAACCTTTTGCTGCTGCAAAGTGTAGGCAGTTTGGATTTTTTTCTTTGATAAACACTTCAGGTAAAAGCATGAATTTATTCATTCTTTGTGCCATCAGAATACCTCTCTGTTATAAATGCACTAAAGGTTAAGCACACACTCTGCGCATATTCAGATCCAAAACAACTCATGCAATCATGTTGGCAATGTGAGGAGCCTTGATTCTGGGAAAAGATACAAAAGATTTATTTAGAAAGCAGCAGCATAGCATCAAATCCCTCAAGGTTCATTCAGCTAAAAGTTGATTCACAATTTGTTTCCTCTTCTCCCCATTCATTTCATTTTATGCTCTTCTTTTCAGTGAAAGCTGAATGAAATAAAGCTATTTAAAGTTCATGATCTACACTGTGGTAAAAGGCCACTGTACATCTGTCTGACAGGTAATTGTTGACACTTTGGTAAACTTGAAACTCACTATGCACCATTATGTTTTGATTTTAACCAATCAAACACAGAGGGGTAAGAGAGGTCGTTTTGGTTCTTTCTGCTAGCATTGATGTAGTTTGTGTTGTATTAGCAAAATGAACCAAACACCAATACCATGGGTTGGTGAACAACAGCAAAGAGTGCAGTCAATTTTCAAATAGTTGTTTGAATAAACTGTGTCTAATTTCTGAAGCCAGGGTAGTAACTGTGATGGTAAGCTTGCAATGGCAATGCTAACATGCTGATGTTTAGCATAGTCAGTATGTAAAAGACGGCTGCAGTCATGTCAATCATCAGTTTTGGACTCCACATTTTGCAGCCTAAGAGTTAGTTGGCATTTTGGTCATTGCCATGTTCTTTGTTTGTTTGGTAGGTTTTTAGTTGGAAATGACCATATTGAGTTATTGTTTATTCCTGACAGGGATATTGTGTGCTTGGTTCAGTGCAACACAGACACATTATGCCTGCTAATTACTACTACATGAGACTAATACGTTCCAGTGTTCCAGTCATTAAAACTGGAACACAGAGTTCTTGGACACTTTGGTTCTGTGCTGGCTATTTTAAACTGCTTCATAAATAAATAGGATTGGATTTGATTTGGATTGGTAAAGGTACATCTTCCTGAAGGCAATAGCTGGCTAACCATTCTTAGCTGAGAAAACATCCATAAATATCTGCTTCTTGGTGCATTACTACCATCGCTGAATGGCCTGAGCATAATGTTAGCTGACATAAAGATGCCGCTTTTTGTCTTGTTCATTCTTAAATGGAGTTGAGTTGCAGTTCCAGATATGTTTAGAGTAAGAATTCAGCAGTATTTCTTCAGTCTGCCTAGTATCTCACTTATCACACAAGAATGTAAACTCACTATATATCAATGCATCACAAAGCAGCACTGGATCTTTGGACCTTGGCTTCCTATTTCAAAGTATTTTGAATGTTGAATCCAGGATGTTCCATGTACTTAAGATATTCTGTCCTCAACTCACACGCGATATGGATTATGTGCATGGATGTTTATTTTTATATATATGTAAGTATCCATGTGCCTGTGTAGCTGAATGACCCAACATCTGCACAAATCTGATTAAAGATATTCTACAATAGAAAAAAGAACCAGTGAGATCTTTGGCATTATCAGGAGAGAGTGTCAACACTGGGATTCAGAACAAAAGAGGCTGTGCAGTGACTGACGTTTTTGTTAAACCCCCCGACCCGAACATATTATCCTGGAATAAAGGTCACACTGGAACATTTTCTTTACTCTCATCTTTTATTATACATTCTGAGACCTTATTTACACAGTTTTTATGGTGCAACATGACTTATTCCTTTTTATTATTATTTATGCTTCTGTCCTCCAGACTTTGATTAGTTTTAAACAGCATAAGTTTGTCAGAGTTTGCAGCTTTTTTCTTTTCCCATGTACACCAACTTTGAAATGGTTAATAGTCAAGAGATATTATTGTGAAAGACTCCTGTAAATAGAATTTGTGATTTAAACTGTAAACAGAGATTTTTCATATAGTGTCCTTTTTTTATCAACAACCTAGTCACTATAAGTCTGTGTATGCTTTTGTGTTTTCTATCTTTGTAAAGATCACAGAAAACTGCCCTTGAAAACAATATATGACTTATTCTTTAAAGGTAGTGTTTTTCTACTGTCCTTAAAGCTTGATAGTAAATAATTTACAATACAATTTATATTCTTACAATCTTGCTATTAAATACCGTATTTTCCGCACTATAAGGCGCACTTAAAATCCTTTAATTTTCTCAAAAATCGTCAGTGCGCCTTATAATCTGGTGCGCCTTATCTATGAATTCTGGCTGTGTTTACTGACCTCGAACCGATTTTATGTGGTACACAGCGCTCAAAAATCTGTCAAAAAATGTTTTAGTAGGACTTTGCTAAGCTATGAAGCCGCACAGTTTGATGGCTTGTCTGAGCATTACGGCTACCCCAGTCAGGAGCCTCCCGACTCATAGTAATCTGGGTCAAAAACTCCGCCCCTTCAGGTCCCAAAGTCAAACGAACACTGCGGCACACTGAGAGTTAAAAACTGTCTAAATTCTTTCATCTTTAATAAAATGATGAGCGTTGCTGCTTTACCAGGTGTAACAATTAAGTTTAACATCCAGGCATCCATGAAAACAGAATTTATTAAATTTAACGGAGTTACAAGTTAGCAGGAAGTTAGCTCGCTAGTTTC
>VUQG01013580.1:1938-41409 GCA_015106755.1 Etia nguti
TTAAAAAATTATCCAAAAAAAAAAAAAAAGAAAAAGAAAAAAAGAACAAGATGTTTTCAACATGTGAACAATCAAGCAGAATCACCACAAATTGTGGAGACATCAAAGATAATTCACCTGTAACACAACTGTATTTGTAACAATGCACATTATTAACAAAACAGTCTTCCCTCCAGCTCTGGACTGTTGTGGGCTTAATATCACAAGCTTGAGAGAATGAATCACTTCAAGAGGCAGTAGCGAACCTTGAAATGGTATGAAATTTTTTAAATCTTTTACTACCATTTCTGACATTTCTTTTAAATGAATACTTTGGCATTTGTTTTCTTGCAACATTACCACTTGATGATGAATATGACGTTCCAGCCATGAACTAGAAATCTTAGCTTGGCATTGAGAGTGAAAAACAAATAATCTTGTTCTTTCTATCGCCAACTGATAAGTTTCATCTTGTTTGCTTTATACAGGTACAAGTGATAAGGCAAAAATAACAAGCTTAACTTTTACTGGCTGTGTGGCATCTATGCCAAGCTAACTTTCTCCTGGCTCAATACACTCAAACCATTTTTATTAGTTATAAGAGTGCATTTACCATAGCACCATCATCAACTTGTTTAAACATTGCTGTTGTAGGAGAGAGTGTGTTGTTAACACTTAACCCCAAAAAAGTTTTGACAGTTGGGTTAGCAACATAGTAGCCCACTACCAGCAGTTAGTAACAAGAGTATGGGAGGCAAAATTGGATAAAGTCCTATATAAATGCATTTCATTTAGGTTTTTTCCATTGTCATTGTTTTTTTTCTCTAAAAAATAAATAAATAAATAATAATAAATTGCACATTTCAAAGTTGCTAAGCTGTAATATCTAAGACAATTAACTCACCTCCAAAAATTGTGGTGTTTTCTTTGTTTTACCCAGGTCAGACTTGCCTATCAACTCTGGCAGTGGTGCATATGGTTCTGGTGAAGGCTTTAGCTCAGGTGACTCTGTGACCAACTGGTCCTGACCATCCATGGGCCGCACGTATGCTGTTGGCTTCTGGGTCATGACTATACTGGGCTGCTTAGACGACAAGAGGAGAGGAAAAGTCTGGGAGGGTAGTGCGTTAGTTTTGCTAGCTTGAGGCAGTGATACATCCTTAGGGGATTGTTTAATTTTCAATGTGGAAACATCTACATTGCTGGAAGACTCAGAGGCATGGTCTGTGGACCCTTGATATCTATCAACAGTGTCCTTAGTGTCCGTGTCCATGTGATTATGGTCACTGGAGTGTAGGAAGGGTAGCGGCTTAACATCGTCAGACTGATCAGACATTTCGTGGTAAAGACTGGCATGGTCCCTGAGGTCTGAGAAGACTTCGTTCTTCTTTTGTTGTTGCTGTTGTTGTTGTTGATGATGATGATGATGATGAGCTGCTGAGTGGTTAAGCTGACTGCCCTGACTGTGATTTAAAGGTGGCTTTGAGAAAGTGGATGAATCTCCATGGTGAGTCGGGGAAGTGGTAGTAACTCGTCTCATGGGGTGCGAGGAGTTACTAGAAGGCTCCTTCTGGCTTTGGGTGGACATGGAAAGGACCTGGCTCTGAAATGGAGTTTTGGTTGATTTATCTGTGTTTAACTGACCCTGATCCGACTGTGAGAAGTTTGCATAAGCGGGAGTGGGTACTGTCTCAATAGAAAGGGGTGAGGGAGTATCCACGTCTTCATAATTGCCCAGCATCCTCTGGATTCGACTGGAAAGTTCATCTCCTTTGTTTGTCTACAAAAAGGATGAACATGTTAATAGAAGGCCGATATTCAGCTTATAAAACATTTTTCCAAACATAACTGCACCAAACCCAAAGTCTGTCTGGTTGTGTCTAGTTCACAAACATAATGCAGCACACAGCTGAGAGTGACAGAGAGTTAGGGGTTTTGTGTTTGCTAGAACACAAAACCCCTCAGGCACCAAAGTCCTATCCTCTAAAATGGACTAAAAGAAGCTGTATAGGTGCTCACACCCAAATACATACAAACCAATAAAGAGAAATTAAGAAATATTCAAAAAAAATAAAATAAATCTTCAGCGCATTTTCTTGAATATAATCAACTTTATAGTGATGGATGAGAGGAATCTGTCAGCGTATCAAAATCCTATTTTTGTCCTGCAAATATTTCCCATTTCACTTTTATGTAGTAGAATTTACAAAGAAATGTTTAGCAGGTTCCTAGATCCTAAAATCCACACAGGAGGGGGAGCATGGTGAATAAAAATAAATAAAGAACTAAATAAAAAGCTGACCACAAGGCCTTGGCTTTTGCATCTCAGGCTACATACAGTCCCTTCTTTTCTTTTCACCCTCTGAGAAAAAACAACAACAACAAAAAAAAACTATATTTGATGAGAATAAAATATTAGTTTTCTAAAAGTTACTACAATTGGCCATCAATTTTTTAAAAAGGCAATGGAAAAAAACTCTTAATTCCTCTTTATAGTGAGTTAGCATGATCAGTGATGTTCACTTTCCAGGAGACTGAATAGATTTAAGGACAGCAAGGAAAGTGCTAAAGACTGGGTCATGTACCAGTATTGCAAAGATGCAGAGACTAAAGAAGGAATATCTTGCAGGACTCTTTAAATGCATATCAAATACACCAGATATTATATTCATGATGTGAAAACTTCCTTAAGCCTGTTCCTCACATACTGTCACAATGTCAATCTGTTGCAGTCGTGAACATAAAAAAAAAACAAAAAAAAAACCCTCACACACAAAAACAAAACCCTGCTATCCATAACCACAAGAATTAAAACCGAATTAAAGCCTACAGGTGCATGTTTTACCTTGTATGGCTCCCCAAAAAGGGGTACATTCTCAGGCTTAGGTTCTTGGGTTTGACTGGCTTCTTGGACCCTCTGTTGCCATGCTCGGAGGCGAAGGATGTGCCTCTCTCCATCGTGTGCACTGCAGAAGATTACAAAGAAAGACTGATGTTAACTGAACACTGCTTTTACAAGTATACCATTACCAGCATAACAAGACAGCCAGACACAGAGATCGACAATAAAAAGGAAAGCTTACCATCAAACTATGGAGACATGATTAACTAAAGGATTTGAGACTGTAATGCAGCCCTTATTTGTTTTCTGACATTATTACTGAAACTGGTTTTGGCTTAAGAGATCCTAAAATTTAGTGACTACAATTTTAGGGCATCATATCATACTATTCTTTACCCCAGAGACAGAGCAGCAAGGTCTGATGGGAGAAGGTGGCATCCGTCATATCAACAGACATTTGTAATTGGACTCACAGGTGCCCTGAGGATTCACCAAAAACATTCACATCTGTTCTTTCTAGTCCCCAAAGATAACATGCAGCTCTTCAGACATCAAATAGATGATTATAACTAATAGTCCTGATATTCTGTCACTGGCAGAAAGCTTGTTTACAATAACAAATTATACTGTAGAAACACAATGTAATTGAAGCATTTCGAAGAAATCAATACATGCTTCATACTTTGGATATATTCACACAAACTAAGTATTTAATGTACCTTTTGAAATTTCTGTTTTCTTCCCAAAACAGCGTTATCGTCCTCGCTGAGAGCGGCCCCAGTGGAATGCCTCCATGGCAACAAGTGGAGCAGAAAAAATTTGGGACTAAGCCAAATACATAAGGCCGAACTCCTTTGAAAGCACAAACCAGTAACAGGCTCTTCCTCAAAAACAGTAAGGGCTAAACAATACAACTGATTGTATTAAAATTACAGTCTAGTCTTCCAAAACAGTCATGAAAGCTTTTGTTCTGAAGATTGTATATGGTGATAACAATGATGCACAAGTGAAACAACCCAAGTACTTTAGAGAAAGTAATTGTAAAAGGCATACAGAAATGGTAAATACTGAATAATCAAACACAACAGAGCGTGTTTTCCACAGACTTGGGTTTCATTTGTATTAATAATGCATCTACAATAAAAATTACCATTAAAAAGATTCTATTAACTGTTCTTTCATACACTTTCTTTTCTGCTTATTCAACTTAGATTTGAGAATGTAGTTGGAGAGTATTCCATTGGTCAAAAGGTGACAGGTGGGTTACACCTGAGACAGGTTATAGTGCTAACACAGAAGAGAAATACTCACATATTCCAAGCCTATAGCTGATTTAGAATCACAAGTTAAACTAACATAAATGTCTTTGGTGGGGGAATACAGACTCCACACAGAAAGACTGCAGCCAGCAAGCAGATCTGAACCCTAAACCTCCTCGTTACGAGGCGACAGGAGCAAGGACGGCACCACTGTTCCACCCTGCAGACTGCGATGTCCAGTTTCATACGTCCAGTGTCTTCAGTCCAAGACAGAGGTTTTGGAGTTTGTTAGACTGTGGGAGTAGACACTCAGGCAGCTGAATGATGTCGAGGACCGAAGACCACAACAACAAAGACCTAACTAGGGAGCCAGCTGGCAGAAAATAAGATGTGAGGGACCAGGGCTGGTTAGCAGTGACTGAACTTGAATTGTCCCTTAGCATAATGACAGCAAGGGGGGGTGGGGGTTCAAAGAAAATAAAATATACAGATAACCCTCTGTGAGCTCATGTCAATTACTTTGAGGAGTCTGGCTGACTCCATTGAATTTGGGAGACAGAAGAATGAGAGAGCTCTAGCATACAAGTGCCACTCACACAAGACAAAATACCACAAACTAGGTGACTGCAGGACAAAACAGCAAAATAACAACCTTGCATAATTACCCACAAGAAAGCAGTACTGATACTGAAACAGCCAAAGGAAGCAAATTCCACCTACATTTCTAACAGTTCACACTTCCATGAAAAATTTTGCAGAGTGTCAGTGGTAACACAAATTCAAAGCAATGTAAGACAGCAGTCACAAAATCTGAGGACTCAAATCAGATAAATATAGAAAGACAACAACCCAAACTAGAAAGCGACTCAGTTTTATCAAGTTATCCTGCCAAATGTTATAATCTGTCTCAAATTTAAGAGAATGCAGAACCACCTCTATGGCAAAGATACTCAAGTCAAGTTTCCACAGGTAGTATGAGGTAAAATTACATCTTGAAACTGTTGAAAATGGCTGACAGTCAATGCCATGACTGACCACATTGCTTTGCCTTTGATGTGTTTTTGCCTAAACATTTGGCAATTTATTAGATGACTGATGGAAAATAAGAAAAGAGAAAAAAAAATACTAACGCCAGTGCTACCCCTCAGCCACATAGTAGACACAAATTGACCTATGTGATCCATTTCAAAATCAAAAGGTTTTCAGAAAAAGTGATCTTGACCTCAAGTTTAGATGTCAAGATCACCGAGACTCAAACTTGTCTGGGATTTTTAGCAGCTACACCTATGGTATGAATTTGGAGCTCCTATGTGGAGCTATTGCATTCACAAACTTAGGTGTCCCCGCCCCCTGCCCTTTAATCTGGCAGTGTGATAACAATACCTTATCAGCCTTTTACAACTGAGGGGTTAAGAAAAAAAAAAAAGGCTAAATAAATAAAGGATAGAAAAACGATTACTTATTTATTACTGTATTGTCTAAAAGTGTGGGGAGAGAATTACTACTCATGTTTATATATATTTTTAGATTGATTTTATATTCACTTTTTAATTTTGGTGAGACAAATCAAGTAATTGGAAGATGTCACTGACACATCTCCCTATTTTAAAATCATTCTTTCGTCTAAGTCATTATAACTGGGTTGAGATTTGAGACTCCAAGGGCCATTCACATCACTTCTATTGGCATGGGGATTGCCAACAGAAGTGCCCCCAGCAGAACCAAAGGACTCCTTCACTGCAGAAATCTAGCTTTTTACTTTTGTTTTTAAGAATGAACCATGGATTTTATTTTCTAGATAAATCAAATATTCTAGAAAATAGCCAGTAGTTGCAACTTTAGTGAACAACTTTCTCTTGCCCTTTTAAAATGGTTAATGACCTCCATAAAGAGACTTGGGACATACAGAGAACTTGAGCTGCCAATCAGGGGCAGAGAAATTTCAAAACCATCAACCTGATACTGACTACTCACTTGACCCAGCTGTCTCAGCCAATTTACAGACCATTCAACAATGTTCCTCTTATTTCAGAAATTCTTGAAAGAGTAGTTATAAAACAGCTAAATGGTCATCTGCAGAGGAACGGTTTATTTGAAGAGTTGCAGTCAGGATTTAGACTTCATCACAGTACAGTTACGACACTAGTGCGAGTTATAAATGATCATCTTGTGGCATCAGTGGACTCCTCTCTATGATTGCCCTGCTAGACCTCAGTGCAGCATTCACTACCATAGACCACAATATTTTACTATACAGATAACAACATGACATAGGTATTAAAGATACTGCGCTGCAGTGGTTCGAAGCATATCTATTAAACGGTTTGTTCATATAAATGAGGCGTTCCACAGGGTTCTGTACTGGGACCAGTGCTTTTTTACATTATAAAAGCTTCACTTGGGCAATATCCTTAGAAGGTATAGCATACATTTTCATAGACTACTTGCTTGTAGTTCCCAGGATATTAGAAAGTAGAATGGGATGCAGAGCTTTCAGGCCCGTCTTCCGTGGAACCAGCTCCCAGTTTGGGTTTAGGAGACAGACTCCCTGTCTCGCTCTACTTTTAAGATTAGGTTTAAAACGTTCCTTTTTGATAAAGTTTATAGTTGGAGCAAATCAGGTGACCCTGAACCCTCCCTTAGTTTTTCTGAGATAGGCCTAGGCTGCTGGGGGTTTCCCATGATTCATTGAGGATTCTAGACTCACCTCTTTTCATTCTCTCGCATTTTGCACTCAATCAGTTATTATTAAGCTCTTGCTTAATAGTGTGCCTTTTATCCCGTCTCCCTCCCCTCACCAACAACTGGTCGCGGCAGATATAGTCACATGCACACATATATATGGCGTTTCTGTTTTTTTAAAGAGTCTCAGACGCCCACATACTTCCGACTCCAGCTGTTTTCCAACTAAATCCAAGTTTTTTTAAAAACGACGGGTGAGGTTTGATAATCCGTGAGTTATTAAGCGGTACATTTTCTCCAAACATGAACGTATAATGTGCAGTCTGGAAACACAAAACGGCTGCCATAAACACACAAGCCCGTTAAACCAGCTGCTAAAAATCACACGACCCTGCAGTTTCCAGCTGATTCCACCTCTTCATCGAAATGCTTACCGAGCTAAAAACCCTGCACGGCTTTTAGTTTGACATTAATCTGTAAACAAAATAACAATTAACTCTAACAATTCAACAAAGTTTCAAGCTAAACCTGGACTCAGATAAACCCTTCGGAGCGCTGCCACCGAGCAGGCTGACCGTATCCAACTAATTAACTTACTCCGACGGGTCGGACTGGGAAGCTAGCATTCAGCTAGTAGCTGCTAGCGTCGGCTGTGTCTGCCTACCTCGGCTGAGATGTCATGGTGCGCCTCACAACAACCAAAGTTGGTTGTCATGCGTTTCTCACAGTCCTCGCCGAGGTCTTCTTCTCACTTGGTCACATTGTTTACCGGTGAAGGTGGGTTGTTAGTTATAAACTGCCAGGGCGACGTTGTTTGATAGTTGTCTGCTGCCACTACGTGTTTGGGCTGTCCACTCTGTCTGCCTACTGGATTGTTCTACTCTTCTTAGCCATCCGGGGACCAACCTCAGTTTTATACACTCAAATTTGTTAAAAAAGATTGCTAAAGCTGTCGATTTGCTTTTCTAAGTATATATCGGAAATAAATGCGTCTAAAGAGTCCAATAGGGGCAACATTATTAACAGTTTTTTCTCCTTTAGAGCAGTTTGCGCAAACTTTTCACAATTACCCCTGCCTGAGACACATGGTACAGCCACCTGTGTTTATATTTACATGTTATGTGCTCCATTGTAATTTAATTTGGTTGTCGGCACCTGAAGAATAGAATGATTACGTAAAACAAGGAAAGATAGAGTAAGTCTAAGTAATTTTATTATAATATGATATAATAAAACATAAAATGTGCACAAACAAAAACAATGCTTTATTTTTTAATATTTATTATTTACAGTGAGCTCTTGCCATAATTTTAGTATTGAAAACCCTACAGCAAATAATCATTTGATCTCATGCTTATATGTAATGGAAAAAGAGAGATTTAAGAAATGTGAGTTAGGGAAATCACCCCCTTTCTCCTGTGTGGTCCTGTTTGATACATTTGACTAATATTCATTCATAAATAAGATCACTTGAGGGGAAACATGAATAAATTGTTCTTGGCAATATGTATCAACCGAACTTAAAAAATGACTCCATAAGAAAGCAGACAGCTTAAAGGCAAGTATGACTGGCTTTTGATATACACACACAAGATACCAGTTTTTTTTCTTTTCACACTTTCTTGTGATTATTTGTTGGTGGTGATTAAGACTGGCAGAATGTCCTGACTCACTCTTCACCTTAGTCACACCTTTCGTGATATTTCCATTTTAATAAAGGCTGAGAAAGGTCCGTCTGGAGGCCCACTAGGAGGGTTATGTTTTGCTGCCCCTGGTCACCTGCCAGCAGAGCACACCAACAAAAACGCTCCTTCATTTAAGGCTTAATAGTGCTTAGGCTTAATAGTGTGTCTACACTGTAACAGAAAAAGGTTTTCCCCCACCCCCCACCCAAACCCCTTCAATCAGTACAAAACAGAGTACGCCAATAACAACAGATATGGCACTGATTATGTCATGCATAGAAAGAAGAGAGCTGGGATGGGGTGGGTTGCAAAACAGCTTGCAGATGTTCAGTAAATGTAGACAGATTACATGAAATTTTCCAATTGCATGTGTTGAAGGGTATCAGCTGAGCCATCAGTTGATGTGTTCTGGCAATGAGATTTGCAGAGGTTTGCTGAGCATGACTTTTTGCCATGACCAAACTAATGCTGTGATTGATTAGTCAATTCAAATGGATTTTTCTTTTATACTAGGTCTTTTCTGTCTAAAATTTCCTATGTTAGGTATTATTTTTCCACTACAGCTCAGGAGAAAAATACAACAAGGATATTTTACATAGAAAATTTTCACTTAGATTTGCCTCATATTTTGCTGCTTATCATTTAAACATGCCGTTGGAATGGATCTTTTGGTATATATTTTGATCATTAGGAATAATTCCACCAGGTTAAAATTATTGTAAACAACTAAAAGGGACTGATTATTATTTTGAGACAGACCACAAAAACTGCAATAGAACATGGGCCTACTTGAAGCATCTTTGTGGATTTTCTTGTCCACATCTTTGTGGACAAGAAAATATGGTGTTTGTTAAAAGACCGCAACAATGCTTAACATTTCACAGAGAAATTGGTGTTTAACCCTAGTTTTAGTTATTTTCGATGGCAGTAAATTATTTATTTATATTGGTTGTGTGTCTGGTGCAGTACTACCCTGTAAGAAGTCTGCCATCCAGTGGTTGGATGGTAAACGGGACTACATTCCAGTACTTCCATTAGTTTACATCATACCCAGGAGGTGGCAGTATATTGTGTCCTTGTGTAGTAATGAGATGCAATAAGATACATTGTGAGGATTTTATGCATAACAGTTGCATAAAATAAATGATAAGAGAAAGGGAAACAGACAAAATAGAAGGGGGAAAAGAAGCAAAAAAAGAGCAAAAATATCATTACTATCATATCATATCTTATCATAGCTTTCTTAAATAGTTACTCTCAATAAAGATGTGACAGTGAAAGGAAAATGAAATGGTTTAATATTACAACCATCAACCTCATAACACAACATTAACGTCATTACATTCTTCATTTAATAGAGAGAACATTTACATAACTTTTTGCCTTTGAATACGTCAGCAGAGCAACAAGTTTGCCCTGAAAGTTTCCAAGCACTTGACATATCTAAAATCGTTCCCCCATCTGCTCCTTTTGGCCAAAGTGCCACGAAACACCCTTACAACTAAAGTCACATAAACCAAATATATATCATAAGAATATTATTGTGGATAATAGAAGTATATGTGCCATACAATGTTTATAATACCCACATCATCATGCTGATATGCTTAATAATCATCTTAAAACCTATTTATTATAATCCTTAAAGAATGTAGCATACAGCTTCAGTGATCAAAGCAAATGCATTAAATGCATTTTGTCAGAATAGTAGATAATATTGTTACTATCACTCACATGGCTTTCCAAACTTTAGTGAATTGTGGACATCACTCTCATTTTCTGTTCACTCAGGTAAGGGATTTAAATCCACATCAAGAGCACTAGAGAATAAATCTAAACTTGTTTAAGAATGTAGAGAAATTACAGTCATTAATCTTTTCTGCCCCAGCATTACCCCTGAACTAAAATCCAAGCATAACCATCCATTACTAGCATCTCTGAAACCCTATTTTATTATTGAGCCTTAGAGACCCACAATAGATTTTCCTAAGTGCTGTTGGCTACTTAAGTATAAATTACAACCACTTCCAAACACACTTATTACTTGTTACCTCAAAACAGCTCACAAGGAAATAGTGAATATTTTATTCTATTCTATTTATCTGAAAGGTTTACTTACTAGATACTTTAGAAAGTAAGCTTTTAACATACAAAGTATAAAAAGAACAAATAAAGTACAAGGTCCAAACAATTTATATAACCAATAGAAATGTAACACTTCCAGTTTCTAGGTATGATCAGATTAAAACTAGCTGAAAAAAACAAGCTCTGTGACAATTTTATATTAACTCCTGTGGGTAATTGTGGCAGCTTTAAATTAATGAAAAGAAAATGATGCCAATTTTTTAAAGAAAATCACTATAAGTTATAGAGTGAGCTCCATCTCCTTTGTGACAAAGGGGATGTTTTTTTTTTATTCATTCTGTACTTTTGCATCTAATACTTCCATTAAAATTTCTAAAAATGCAGGACCTTTAGTAGTATTTAATACCATAATTGGTGCTTTTACTTAAAAGATCTGGATACGTCTACCTCTGATATTTTATCCAGCACTTTGTTGTTGGCGCTGATTTGGACTTCTTTGCCAGAAGGTGACCAGATATGGTGGACATTTAAGAACTGCGTCCCCCAGAGAATCTTCCTGGGTAGCAACCTGGATGCAGAGCGATGTCCTGGCGTTCTGTGTGCTGAAATGCTGTGTGACGTCGTAACGAAGGCCGCAGCTCTCTGCGATTGTTGTAGGGCTGTTATGTGCATGCAGTGTGGTGGCAGCTGGAGCAGTGGCTTTGACCTCCAGTTGCTCATGTCCCACAGCAGATATATCCACAGGCAATACCACGTAGGCATGCAAAAAGCTCTCACCAATGTTGCACTTGAGGTCAGTAGGCCAACAGTATTCCCCGAGGTCTCCTAGGAAAGGAAACTAGTTTGTGAAGGCCTATAATCATGCGCAATATAAAACAGGTCAGTCAGGTGGAGATAGATGGAGCAGAACCACTTTAACTAGTGATGATGTCTCTCAGGAATTATTTTCAGAACACAGCCTGAGATTCGATTTTGCAACAAACACCCCCCACGCCTCCAACCCAGAGTTGATGGTGTCACGTTGTGTCTCCTTACCTTCAGTTGAGTCTGACAGCCGTATATTATGATTGTCCTGAAGCTGCAATTTTTTGATGTACGTCATCCCAGTACACTCCATTAAACAGTCACTTGGTTGTATCACCCTCCTGGGAAGCGGGTTGATCAGTGTTTCTTTTTCTGAACATTCAATTGCGCCGACAGCCAGCAGAAGTGGCGACAGTATGCCAAAAGACAACCATATGCCGATATATCCTGGCATTCTGTCCAGCATTAATCAAAAACCGAGGCAGCTGCCAATGTTGAACTACAGACCTGAAACTTCACAGACTTTAAACTTAGAACTATATGTAAAGATTTCACTGCAGCCAGGAAAGGATTGCATGTACAGCAGCTAAAAAAACATTAGAGGCTCCTCAGAAGTACGCAACATGTTGCTCTCCCTCACACCAACACCTAGTTTTATACAGTACAGTGCCAACTTTTCCTCATCATCTACTACTTCCCTCCCACTTGAATTAACAGCAAGTCTGTGGCTGGCAGTAAGCCATGAGGGGCTGGTATAAGGAAAGTTTTATTTAAAAATGTCAGTTCAGAGAATAATATAAAGAATACTGTGATGTGGGTTGTATTCAGTGGTTGAGAGGACCACTCAGCCCACGACCACACTGGTACTGGGAATTCCACAGTGCATGTCCTTTAATAAACACACTCTTCGCCAACCTTACAAGGCCCAGTTGAACGGCTGCTGTCTTATCATACATGAAGCGAGCAGTGTTCATACAACCCGTAACTTTACTTTGAGTTAGGGAGGTAAAGATACGAGTTCCATCTCATTCCATGAGTACATGTGCCAGCACGCTTCTCACACACTTTACAGGGGGCAGTGGCGCATACTTGTGACATCACTAAACATTAACTTAGGTGGTCTTAAAGAGACACCACACAATTGCGACTGTTACAATACATTGTTGTGATATGTTATACTTCTATTTCTTGTCTTTTATTGTGAAGCATTTTGTTTAATCTGTGAATTTTACTTACATAATAGCAACTAAGAAGTATAAAAAAATTAGCTGATTTCAATCATTTATAATCTTTTATTGGAATAAGCAAGTATTTATTGAATGATACAAATGATTAAGATGGGAAAACAGTGTCTTAAGCACAATAAAAAAAAGTTTATCTAAATATGTTAGTTAAATTGCTGTATTGTATAGCACTGTAAGCAGTAGTACACTTGTGAAACGTTACTTGAAACATGGTGGTAATTTTGTAAAGTAAGCCATAGTATATAACAAAATAAAATTACAACCGAGAACTGTCATAAATTTAAAAACAAACAAACAAAAAAACTAAGAATTTTTCAGTGTAAATGTATATAAAAGCAGTCAGTTAATGTAATGTAAATTACACTACAAATCCACATCACATAAAAATGAAGCAACCAATCTCAAAAATAAGAATCTGAATTTTGAAAATCTAACTGTTGCAACTGGCAGAATTTATATACATATGAAAATTTAAAAAATTAAATCAAAATTAAATGTGGACAGAAGATTGTTTGTTCTCCTGTGTTAAAGCATGTCAGTCATATCACCAGTAAATAGTTTAATTATGAAATATTAAAGTTGCAGTTTTTGGGTTTGTGGGCCAGCATTGTTATTCTTTTTCCTCAGTTGAAACATAAAAATATAGAGTATAACCAATGGAAGGTCGTGTCCATGCCCTGAAGAAATTAATAGATTGCTAAATTTATCTTGTGAGCATGAAAGGTAATCTGTGAATATTGAATTTTAGTTCATTTCCACAACAAGAAATGAGAAAAGATCGCTTTACATATCAGAGACGATCTGCTTTAAGCGTAGAGCCAGATCCTCTTGTGAGAGGGTCTGGCTCAAGTCTTACATTTCTTGAGGGAACACTCAGTAATAGTTAACAGCTATTAATAGTAGCCTGTCCACATGAGATTTATTTAAAGGCAAACTGTGAGGATTTACCATACATGTGTTGGCTGGACTTTCCTCTGACTCGGCGGTTACAGACCAAGACATAAATGTAGTGCAGAATTACAAAGCAAAATTGTGTAATTACTGTTAAATCAGTTTTACTATTTGAACAATAATTGTCCAGCTTTCCAAAACTCCTGTTTCAATACAGCACAGCTGCAGGACTGGAAAGCCCAGACTTGCTTTGGTTCCTAGAGCCAGTGCTGAATGCACTTTGTATTTTAAACGAGAAAGACTACCTACAAAAGCAGCGTTTGTATGAGAAGATAGTTATGGATATGCTTTTTTGTTCTTTTGATGTGTGTGTATTTAACCAAACGATTCATACCACACACTCAGGATTGTTAAACAAACTTCAGCCTACTCCTTGCCAGGATCCTCAGAGTTGCCCAGCCCACAGCCACAGCTGCGGGTCATCTGCATGGAGGAAATCACAATGGTGCTGGATTCATCCATATAGACAATAGGCACCACTTCATGGGCGGTGGGCTGACAGCATGGCATCTGGTCCTGGGAAAAGATAAAGCGAGCAGGAATCAGACATGGTGCATATTTTCATGATTATAGAGCTGACGCTTAAGCATTTTTAAAAATGTATTGTTGTCATATTTCAGTGAAAAAAACATAAACTTTTAGAGTTCTGGTGATAAAAATGCAAACATCTGTTGTGTGCAGGACTTGCTCTGCTCCACACCAAATAAAGCAAGAACAGTGTCAAGTTCAAGAAATGATTTACATTTTTATTTTGGTTAAATAGAAATTATTTTAAACAAAATAACAAACAATTCAACTTCTAGTTTTGATAGTTATATACTGTTCTGTGTCCACAATACTCTCCTGCTGTCATGCTTTTTCTGGTTGACGAACTTTGTAGAATGCCTTGGCTTGTTTTTGGTAAAGTTCATTTATGTTGGCAGGAAGAAGAAGAACACGTGCTTATCTACATGCAGCTGTTTCGCCTCCAGGGCACACCAAGGTAAGATACGTGCTGTTCTTAGCCAGCGTAGTAGAAAATAACAAAGTACATCACAAATCTAAGCATTGAACTGTTCCCACACACCTATGAGAATTTCCTGTGCCACCTTAGGTCAGGTTTTGTTTTTTTGTGACTAAAGCACAAAATATAAATATCTATGCATGTAAATGTGAGTCAAAAACATATAAATCAGTGAATTATTCTCTTGTAATAATGTCTTTGTTAACTATACCTGTGTGTTGGCATCCTGGACATTTACTTGGGATGATGGACATTGCACAGTGGTCATGGCAGAGTTACAAGTTGCGCATTGAACATAGATAAGACTCAAAGGCTGGATCACCCAGCTGTCCCAGCCCAGATCTGGGAAATTAAACACTTGATTACTGTACTGAAAAATGCTGCATACCAGTTTTATTGTTACACATAAATAACAATGTATTGTTACACACCTTTCATGAAGATCTCTGAGGCAATGGAACAACACTTCAGGCTCGCACTGTTTCCATTATCAGCTGATGCAGAGTAGCCTGGAACTGCTGGGGCTGGAAGGAGATATAGAGGCACTGTAAGACTTTAGAGTTGACTGCCACTAAGCGCTAGGCTGAGGGTGGTACATTTTTCTGTGTATCTTTTGATTTCACATACTTGCAGTATGCTTGGCTGTGTGAGAAATGATGCTGAAGGTTCGGTTCCACTGCTCTCTGACACTGTCCAGTGCACCGGCAGGTAGCTGCGGCTCAGTCTGCAAGTTCAGAACCCCAAGGAGGTTCTTCTTGATGGACTGCCATGACTCACCTTGGCACCTGAACGTCAAGTACAATGTTGTGTTGGAAAAAAATAAAAGAAAGATTTCACCGTCTAAGTAATCTGTGTTGTTTTTTCACCACAATAAAAGAAAAAGTAGTTTGTTTCTAGATACCCTCAAATACCCTCGTGAACTAGTGGTTTGCAGATGTTTGGCTGAAGTGAGAGAAGTGTGATTGATTTCATTACTGAAGTTTGAACAGAACAGTCTGTTATGTCTCTGTGCAGCTTTCCCTGAAAACCATTTGGGCAACATGACCCTGAATCACACACTGAATTTACTATTTAACCCGTGTGGCCTCACCGCATGTGCATCAGCACACAGTTCACTGTGATTTCTGAACAATATTGAGAAAGATTTCCTTGAAACATTCCCAAAACATAATTAAAACGTCAAACAAATAGATGGCTATACTAACAAAACACCACATAGGCACACAAAGTTGTGGTGTGGTTGTTGCACAGAATCTGATTTGATATTGATACTGACCTGTGACCTAAGACAGCAGCTGCGGGTTCTTTCCTGGATGGATCCAAGACAAATGCCATCATCATGGAAGAGCCCAAGAGCAACGTCATGACAATGAATGCAAAGGCCATGGTGGATGAACACGTAAGACTGGCTGCAGACAAAGCCTGCGGTTGGTCCTGAATGTCTGGTCGGAGGAGAAGATAGGAGCGACAAAACTGGGATGCTGCGCTAGGTACTGTTTGTCAGGGTCTGGGAACCACGGTTTTTATCTGCTTTCACCCCAACGTGGCCTTGAGATAGTTAACATTGCAGCCTTTTCCCCTGTTCTGTGTGAAAGAAGAAATGAAGGAAGATTAATGGGTGGAGAAAGAGAGGTCACAATTGCAGGCAAAAAAACTGAGGAACAAGAGGTACACATATGTTGTTAAAAAGCATGTACTCATGTTATAGCATGTATGCCTGAGCACAACACTTTGACAAAAGGTTTGAATTTATATTTAAAGTTGGTGTTTCTATTATTATTACTTATGTATTTTTGTTACTCCCATAGGTGAAGGAAAATTATTAAAACCTCTGGATGCAATGCAGTCCATTAAACATCCTGACTAAATGACCTTATCAGTGAAATACCTAATTTAACAAGAGGCACTCTGAGACTGCAGTCCTTCACCAAGGCAGCTCACTCTCTGGGCAGGATTGCATTTTTTCTATAATTATTTAGTTTTCTTTGTTTGTTAAAAGATACTTTAAGCAGTTTGTAGTGCAGTGAAAATCCTATAAGGGCAGAGTGACAGATGTTTCATTTGATTATACAAACATTATTTCAGAATAGGTTATGAATAACAGGTACTGATTTTTACAAAACTGGACAAGAATAACTTGAGCTTATTATATAATATTATACTACTATATTTCTAACTAACTAGGCAGTTATTTATCTTTCTCATTACAATACTTTCTTTAAAGACTTAATGCACTTTGCAGTCAACTTGAAAGAAAGGCAGATGTGAAATGTAAAGGAGAGATCAGCCGTCATGATATTTAGATGCAAACTATCATGTGATATTTAGAGCTCTTATAAACCAATGTCATATCCTAAATGTTGTGAATACAAACAAAGGCAGCAGAATTTTAAGCACAATTTTATGAAAGTTTGACCTTTTTTGACCTTGAAGAAGAGATCAGAAATCCAAAGTGGCGTGATACTTGGAATATCCATATATCATTCTCTATATGCTTATATGTTGTCAGTACAAAAAATGGAAGTAGGAAACAGTTTTAAATAGCTCTATATACCATTATTATAACTTTGACTTGTAAAATGTGGCATGATGTTTTAAATCTTCATACAGTCCTTTCTACACAATATATTAGGTTATAAAGCTTTAGTAAATTTTTGACCTTGAAGATCGTGATGGCTGTAAGTCAAATTTGAATGGATAGTTAATCAGACCCCAGTCTGCCCCCCTATAAACTTTTAACACAATTAATTCAAAGGGACATTATATAGTAAGGTAAAGAACCTACAATAATAGTGAGAAAACTCCAACAACCAAATGATCCCCTTTGAGCAAGCACTTGGAAACAGTAGGAAGGAAAAACTCCCTTTTAACAGGAAGAAATCTCTGTAAGAACCAGACTCAGAGAGGGGTAATGGCAGTCAGCGGTGAGGGAAGACAGACAGGACAAAAGACAGTGGAAGAGAGTCAGAGATAAATAATGACTGCTCATTTAAATACAAAATGGTGCGTAAGCACATAGTGAAAAAGGTGAGTAAAGAAGAAACACTCAGTGCATCATGGGAAGCCCCCAGCAGGCTAGGCTATTGCAGGGAGGATTCAGGGTCACCTGATCCAGCCCCAACTACAGCCCTAAATTTATAAAAAAGGAAAGTTTTAAGCCTAATCTTAAAAGTAGAGGTGTCTGTCTTCCGAATACAAACTGAGAACTGGTCCCACAGCTTGAAAGCTGAAGGCTATTTCCCATTCTACTTTTAAATATCCTAGGAAACACAGGTAAGCCTGCAGTCTGAGAGCGAAGCAGTCTTTTGGGGTGATGTGTTATTATGATTATTATTATTCAGATAAGATGGGGGCTGATGATTTATGTGAGGAGAAGCATTTCAAATTAAATTCTGGATTTAACAGGGAGCCAATGAAGAGAAGCCAATATGGGATAAATATGCTCTCTCTTTCCAGTACAATAATGCAGTACTCTCACTGCATTATTTTGGATCAACTGATAGCTTTTCAGGGAGTTTTTAGGACAGCCCAAAAATAACATATTAAAATAGTGCATCCTAAAAGTAATAAATCCATTAACTAGTTTTTTAGCATCATTCAGGATGTTTCCAATTTTAGAGATATTGTACAAATGCAAGAAAGCAGTCCTACATATTGTTTAATATGCACACTAAAGGACATATCCTGGTCAAAAATGACTTCAAGATTCTTCACAGTGTGACTGGAGGCCAAGATAATGACATCCAGAGTAAGTACCTGGTTAGATATCATTTTTCTAAGAATGCCTTCGAATGATACTGCCTATGGAAAGCATGTACAAAGTAAAGAAGTTGTGTTCCCAGCAAAGAACCCTGTGGAACTCCATAACTAACATTTGTGAAGAAGATACCTCATTTATGTAAACAAGCTGGAGTCTATTTGATAGATATCATTCAAACCAATTCCCAAGGCATGCTCTAATCTAATGCCAGAGGCCATAAGATCCCTTGTAACATTTCCTAACACTGTACTGTGACGAGTTTCAAAACCTGACTAAAACTCTTTAAATAAACCATTTATATTATATATGTGTGTTTTTTGCACTACACGTTTGGGTTTGAACAGTCAAAGATGGCAACGGATGACCCACCGACAGGCCCCAGTTCATAATCACGGGAAAAATACAGTTGGTTTCAATAAACTGTAACAAACTAGCATTTATTTCTGCATATGGGTGATTATCAGTTTGTATCACACCTCACATTTTTGGGCATCACATCAAAGGCAAAAATCTCTCCTGATAAACACAACAATGATATTATTTCTCTGCAGCTGTTTTTCAAGGACAGGATCCTGAGGGAAGAAATGTAATACAAAGCAACAACGATTGCTGCAGGTGATGTTAATATCTGAAAAAAAAAAAAACCTTTCACAGTTCTGTGGGGTCATGCGAGGCCAGAGACTTGTATGGAATGGCAGCTACAAGTTCTGCGTCCTTAGGTGACCTCCGTCTCTTCAGATTCCTCAACTAACAACTAAATTTGCATCAGCCAAACTTTCTCATGAGGCCCAGATTGGTTCTCTTATCTGCAGCCCGCAGATACCAAACAAGAATTCTTCCACGCTGCCAAAGGAATTCTTGCTGCAAGCTGTTGCTTGCAATGCTTTCTTTTTGAGATGATATAACAGATCTATCTTATACCTGAGATAAAGACCTGCACTAAGCGAAACGACCTTACATGAATTTGTCAGTGTACAGACTGTCTGTTCAATATATCTGCATGTCTGTATACAAGTCCAGATATATGTATTACATTGAAAATAAATATGTGCCTTGATGTTTCTACCTCAGTTCACAGATTTGGAAAATATTATACATTCACTCTAGGGTTGTACTAACAGAAATATACTCCTGATCTATTCTTCAGTATCTTGTACTAATTTTTTTTTCTTAAATTTAATTTCAAAATAGAATATCATATTGTGATCAAAATAATGTGATAAGCTTACAAAATATAGTATGTTAATTTGTTGGGGCAAATTGATACAATGCTAGCAAAGGTAGAAGTCTGTGAACATAATTTATTTAAACACTTGTTTTTGGAAACAGTTTAATTATGAACATTTATTTAAGATCTATTTTTTGAACCCAGATGTTCAGCTTTAGTATGTCTTCTTACAATTAAAACATATTTTTACATATTGTAGGTCTACTTTAATTATGTAAAAGTACAAATACTTCTGTCCGAATGTAATTGCTTCATATTATTACAATAATATTTCAGAGCATTTTAAACCCACATAATCCAAATATGGAAGATAAGATTGCGTAAGATGCTGTATCGGTCTCAACAACACTGCAAAGATCTTAACCTCAGGTCTTAAATTTTCCACACGTCTCAGCTTCTCAGGGCTGGAATGCTTTAATTTGTAGATTGTTACCACATGCAAAAACACACACACACACACACACACACATACACACACATATAAAACATAGTTATGTAATTCTTTTCTATATAGATCATTTAATTTCATCCAACCCTGTGGAAACAAGCACTTTCTGTGCAGATGAAGTCTGATATATATATATATTTTTATCTTTAATATGAACAACATTAGACTGAAAATACATAAGTAGCATTTGTATGCTAGTTTTTACATTCAGCTTACTTGAATCATTTTAATCCAGTGGTTTCTGACATGGAGATCAGACCCATCAAATGATCACAGGACACTTTTGAGACATCAAGAGGCGAATTAATGAGAAGGAAGCCAAAAGACAGAGAAAAGTGATTTTACATGAGGCAGATGCAGTTTTTTCCCCCCAAGATGACAAAGGTGTAGAAGACTGTATATAAAAGATGGACATAGCTACTATGCCCATACTGGCTGTTGCCATTTTTGGTTTTTGGGTGGTGAATAGTCATGGTGCTCCAGTCCTTCTGTGCGTCTCCACCATTTCTCTCTCTCTCCCCTTTGTTTTCTCTCTTTTTCTCTCTCTCCGTTTGTGTGCTTGTTGCTCTGTGTGTGTGTGGGTGCGTTGACCTACTTTACAGAGGTGGGCTCCGCCTGAGATCTCCACCCTCTCCTGTCCTTACCTGAATCAATCAAGCACCTGCAGATTATTTGGCAATCAGCTGTCTGCTATTTAAGCTGGGTCCTGACCTTCAGTCGTTGCCTGAGTGTTACTAAACTGCAGTAGTGCTCACCTCGCCTCTTTGCAAGTCTCTGTTTCAGTTTAGTCGCCGAAGATTTTGAATGTGTCTCTTCCTGTGCCTAGGACAGCCCAGCGGAGTTCTGAGAGAATGTTTGTTCTAGATTCTGTTTCAGGAGACTCAGAGAATCTGGGAATTGGATTCACAGAACCTTCCCTCCATTGGGTTTTGTGCCTATCGGACTTTTGAACTGAGCACTTCAAAAGAGTCCTGCATGTAAATCCAGCCAGACAAACCATGACAGAGAATAATTGTACCCTGCTGAATTGTCTGTTTAAATCAAACTAGAACCATAAATAAGGAAGTAAATATTATGCTGTATTAAAGACTCATAACTAACAACTCAAAACATTAAACTTATTAGGAAAATATTTGCTGACATAATAAATTAAGCATACATTTGGATCGTTTTTTCATAGGATTTTCTACGACATTCCTTTCTTTTGCAACCAGTTGAGTCATGCACTACACTTCATTTACTTTACTATGTGTCTCAGTGCTGCATCCATCATTCCTATACAGTCTGTTTACAGAAAAGGCAGTATAAAAAAAAATACAAATGTGGACAAAAAAAGTTTGCCAGCATTCAAAAATTCTTTTCATTTTCTTACTTCCCTTTCTTTCCCTATGGTAGTGGAAACAGAGATAATATTATAAATATAGATATACAACATCAAAATACATGTTTTTTATTTAAATAGTTTTCCATCAATATTTTAAGAACATGGCTTTTCCCCCCTTTTTTAGTTGCATAGTCAGCTATACTCACATGCAGCTGCCCTCAAAGTAACAAAGTCCTCTACATAACTCTTGAAATACTTATATAGAAGAAATATAATATATTGACATAAAAAAAATTTAAAGCATTTATTTGATATGAAGGATTGATGTTTTTCAGCAAAAACAGTGTAAGTGTTCCAGGGTATGAACTAGGGTTTGTTTATTAGAAATCTAGTAAGCCAAACAACTTCTTGCCCTTGTTTTAGCCTTCAGCCAAGTGTTTAAATTAAAATGTAATAATTACACTTATGTCCCCACAGTGTGAGTAATAAGTCCAGCGCACAGACGGTGTGCATGTGTGTGTCACTGTGGGATTCTCCAGCTTTAGACAGCTTGCAGCTATGTATGAATGAGAGTCCTTGAGTAGCAGACGTCTCCCACCACTTCCTTGTCATAGAAAGTCACAGCACCAACAGGTGCTGCTGGCTGGGATCACACAGAGACTTTATACACGGACAAACGTTTACCGTGATGTCCCAGAAGCAGATATCACAGACGACTTTCTTGAGGATGTTGAAAACAAGCTGAGTTTAATGAACAATTTTCATTGGTGCTTAACAAGGCACGGGAGGCGTGGCAGCATTTAACACAGCAAGATGGGGAAACTTCAGTGGTAGCATTTTAACAAAAGGAAATATTAGTACAGTAAACTGTATCAAAAATGCAAGGCCAAACAACAACATGTGAAACGTATTGCAGATGGCACTTAATAAAGTTGCAACAATGCAATGCAATCCAATAGTCTTGCTGACAGTCATGTTATGAAGCGTCTGAGATGCATTAATAGTGTTACAAAACTAAAAAGTTTAAACATCTTGATGCATGCTCAATCATCCAGGTAAGTAAAATCTCCAAAGGTTGATTCTGTTCATCTGAACGTAGCGTTTTCAGTGGGAGAAACGTTTCGTCCAGATGAACAGAATCAACCTTTGGAGATAAAAAGTTTAAAAACATTTTCCTTCAGGGAGAGAGGCCTGGAAACACTGAGCCTAGGTCTGAGCAAAAACCTATTGAAGGAACTGATAGAGAGAAAATTAGAGTACATGTTGTGCTGTACTTGTAACTTCAATCATGAATACATCTGTATTTACTGCAGCTACGCCTCCTTTCAAAACACTTGCTGCCCTTTATTAGAGCTGTCATGTGTTTATTCAGCGCAGATGCCAGCTGTAGTAAGGTTTAATCCTAATCCACTCTTGTTTTGTTTAAGCGATCGCAGGAGCCTGTCTAAGACACTTGCTGGTGTGTTGTTGTGATGGCTGGGGTGCTGTAGCTGTGGAGAGAGGACATATGCAGTTTCCCATGCTGCTGCACAAGGGAAACAAAAAAGTCATAAAGTTATAACCTATACTTTTTTCTTTTTACTTTTTATAAGGTGTAAGAGGGGAGGTAATGAACGGAAGGGGACGTGGCCAGGTAAGTTATTAATGTCCAGTGTAGGGATTTGTTTTGATTTTGCTGTGTATTCTTCATTTTTACATTAATATTAAATGCCAAGGTTCTTATTCTATTAATGGTTAACATCATGAATTCAGTCATTTTAAGGAATAATTTGTTTTTCCAAGTTACTTACGTTTACGTTAATTATGTTGTTAATGCTGTTTTGAATTTATTGGGAACATTTCATACATCAAGTGTCAGTGAAACTGTAAAAATAAATATAGCATGTTATTTTTGTATCTAGAGATCTATTACTGCACTATTTCCGGGTTGCAAAACACAAGGTCAGAAATTTCAGACTTTGTCTTTGTTTCTGACAGTGACAGCAGCAAAGAGGTCATGGGCTGTGGCCTGAGAAAATCAGAAGTACAGCTGAAGAAATGTGACAGAGGTGCAGCTACTTCTCAATTTCTTTCTTCTTTAAAGAAATACTTTTTTTTTTAAATTGTAAAACTACAACTCAGTGTCTTCTTCCATTTTAGTGAGCATCTCAGTCCCAGGTAAGTTTATTTACTCCGTCAGCGTTACCTTTCATAGTGTATAGTTCAAACTATTCTCTGGAAAAATTCTCAGTAAATTTAATTTTTGTAAATTTATCCCCACTTTTATGCATGCCTTAAAGCTGCCACTGGTAAGTGATCTGACTAAGAGTGTAAAAGTACTGGTAATGGAAGATGAGTGCTTTGTTATTTCTCTCCAAATCTTCAGCAATCAGAGCAGCTCTGTTGATTCAGCGCTGGTATCGGCAGTATGTTGCCCGGCTGGAGATCAGACGCAGGTGCACGTGGAACATCTTCCAGTCTATTGAATATGCAGGACAACAAGATCAGATCAAGGTGAGCTCATGCAATTAATGTTAGTCGGTGTCATATATCCATTATAAAAGTAATTTTTTAGCCATCTTCCGGTGTTTTATAATGTTGGTCATGCAATTTTCTGGTAGAGACTGTAATACCTGCACAGCTAGTGGATGTATTACCTGTTTTGGATAGCACCACCACGAAGCTGCTTTAACTATTGGATAGGTCATCACATCGACTTACTACTATTGAATTTAATACAGACATTAATTGTCTGCCATGCTATTTTTATTTTCACTTTTCTTTTAGTCATAGGTCACAATTTTAATGTGTCCTATACTTTAATATAGTAAATATAATAACCTGAAAACTATGATACCTGGACTGACTGGGGCTCCAGTGTCCACTCTGCTTACAGAGTACAGTTTTACCAGACTAGTTGTATGATTTCATAAACTGTTTTAACATGATCCCAAAATAGTCTCATTTTTTTAAGGTTACTTTTTTTCACTTCCTGCAGCTGTACAATTTTTTTGGCTTCTTGATGGACCACTTCACCCCAGCCAGCAGTGAAAGTAAGACAGTGACACTTATTACACACTGCTTCATTCGTGGTCTTATAGGTTTCATTAGATTACAGGCAGTGAGCTAATCCGAGCTCACCCAGCCTGCTCCCTGCTGAGAAGCACAAAAGTAGCTTTTCCTCACTGCACTGATCCACGTCCGTTTCTTTCCTCCTCTGTCTCTAATGAAGGAAATCTAATTTCTCACATCTTTCGTGAGAATGAAATCTGCCGTGATGCAGAATGGGAAAGATATTTTTGCTACAAGAGCATAGATGTACCTGACAGCTACACGGGGCCCCACCTGACCTTCCCCATGACGTTCTGCGGAGTGTCAAAGCTTGTGGAGGCTTTTAAGCACAAGCAAGTAGGTACACCGGCACATTAGGCACAGTGATGGCAGATATAGACCTTGTTGCCTTATTCTTCCACACTCGGTTTATTCATACATGATTTCTTTCCCCCAGTAGCAGCTCCATGCACGATATGTTCTGCAGATTCTTGGGGAGACTTGGAGACTTCTAAGAATTCTTCCAAACATCAGTCATCTCTCCTCCTGTCACACCAAGGAGATTACTATATGTGGTACACAACAGGCCTTTCCTAGATTTGACCCCAAAACTGTTCCTTTTTTATTTCCTACTATTTGAGGATGCGCTCATCTGTGGAGGACTGAAAATGTCAAAATAATGCATACTTAAACACAGGTCAGAAATCTATGACTGTAGGATGGTTTGTAGCTGTCTTCACTTTTGTTGACTTCACCATTTACTTTTCAGTTGAATGTATTTTTCCGTGTTATTTATTTTTTAATTTAATTCATTACTTATTTATTTGTTGTTGTTGTCTTTTTTCCACAATGAAACAAAAAATAAATGTAAAAAAATAATGAATTAATACAAAATTAAACAAATAAATATGCCCTGGGAAGAAATATAAGAAATGTGTAATAAAATAAAATAAAATAATAATAATTATTATCGTGGCAAACACCTACAGATATATTGATTTATGTAATGCTTTATAAATCATTAAACCTCATATTTATGATTTGTATTGGTTTTGTTAATATGATCGTTACCACGTGATTTATTTGGTTATTTTTGTCAGTTTCAGTCTACTGTAGTCACAACAGACATATGATGAAATAAACAGGTTATGTTTTCTTTTCCAGGAGACCTCCATGGGCAGCTAGAAGATCTGCTATTGATATTCTATAAAGTAGGCTAGGCTACACAATCCACAAATTTCAAAAAGGCTTGTCACTCAGACATGTTCACTTTGATCAAAATTTCCTCTTAAAACTGTCCAGAATGGTTTGCCATCTCCTGAGAAACCATATGTGTTCAATGGGGACTTCGTGGATCGTGGCAAAAACTCCTTGGAGATTCTGCTCATCCTGTTTGGGTTCCTGCTAGTCTACCCCAATGATGTCCATTTAAACAGAGGGAACCATGAGGACCACATTGTTAACCTAAGGTAAGCCAGTCTACAGAACACTTTCTTCTCCTAATCTCGCTCTCTTTTTCCTTTCTTTTTTTTGTTTTACATCTTCAGTCAGAATACATTCATAGTCTATCTAGCTTTAGGAAATCATTTTTATATCGATCCAACATGTGATGTGTTTACTAATTTTTTCATTCATTGTGTGTTTTCCCAGATATGGCTTTACTAAAGAAGTTTTGGGAAAATACAGGGTAAGGCTTAAACTTAAATTAATATTAGCATTCAGTTTGACACCCAAACAATAAACAAATAAATACATAATATTTAAAAAAAAAAAAAACCCAAAATGCATAAAAATACATTACAATGTACCATTTTAAAATGAAGGATGCATTGAATTTTACAGTTTTCAATTTACACCTGTAAAAAAAGTTACTGCCAGAAAATTGCCCGTATGTGTTAGCCCTGTGAAAGGCTGGTGACCTGTCCAGGGTGTACCCCGCCTCTCTCTCTCCAACCCCCCCTGCCATTACCCTGAATTTCTTAAGCAGAAGAGGATGGATTATGATAATAATGACCGTGACTATATATAAGGTATGATAAAGATGACTTGATCTACAGGTGCACGGCAAGAAGATCCTTAAGCTTCTCCAAAAGATCTTCAGCTGGCTACCTCTGGCTACTGTGATTGATCACAAGGTGCTGATTGTGCATGGAGGGATCTCTGACACAACAGACCTCAACGTAATAGCCAGAGTGGACAGACACAAAGTAAGAAAGACCTTTCACTTTCAGCTCATTGTATTTTGAGTTTCATTTTGTTCTAAGAAAACAGAAATGTCTGCATACTTAATCTGTGTTTTGTTTTTCAACATGCACAGTATGTGTCAGCCCTCAGACCTCCAAAGATGACTAAACTAGCAGTGAACGGCAGCAACAGCCAGACAACGAACAGCAGGAACGGAGATGCCGGCTTTCCAGTGGACTTCCGACGTCGGGTGCGATCTCTGACTCACCACAGCTCAACCCCATCTCAAGACCCCCCACGGCGTTCACTACACAACCTGCACACCAGCCATCAGCAGATGAACTGGTCTGTGAATGACGAGCTGAAGAAAAGACGTAGGTTGGCTGGGTTTGACCAGTCGTATGGAGAAAGGAAGAAGCCAGACTCTGACTCAGACCCAGAATGTGAAGAAGGAATAGAGACCTATGAGCATGAGTGGGAACAAGTAAGTGGCAGTGGGGATAGTCGAACATAGACCAATTCTTCAGAGTACTCATACAATTCAGAAGACAGATTGATACCCTCTGTCCAGATGGTAGACCTGTTGTGGAGTGATCCTATGCCCCAAAATGGCTGCATTCCCAATGAAGTGAGAGGTGGAGGCTGCTACTGGGGCCCAGATGTCACGGAGGAGGTCCTCGGAAGACACAACTTGCAGCTCCTCATCCGCTCCCATGAATGCAAACAGGATGGCTATGAGTTCTGCCACAACCGCAGGGTGAGCACATAAAGCACAGGTTATTGAGTGGAAGAAGAAACCTTTTTTTTTTTCAACTTCTCTTCTCTTGTATCCAGGTACTAACAATTTTTTCGGCTTCAAATTACTATGAGGTGGGCAGCAATAGAGGAGCCTATATAAGAATGGGAGCTGATCTGGTCCCTCACTTCGTTCAGTATCAGGCCAGCAGGACTTGCAGAGAGCTCACACTGAGACAAAGGTAAAGGGGCATTATTTTAACATTCACAATTCAAAGAGTTTTCCATGACAATTTCAGACAAAAAGTTCTTTTGAGTTGAAAGAAAAGTGGAAAATCAAGTGAAAACCTTTGCTGAAAATGGCTGTACACATTGTTTTAATAAATATGAAATGTGAGGATTTTCTTTTCTTTCTTGGCTTTTCGGCAGTGTTGGCTGGACGGAGAGATCAGCTCTGCAAGCTCTGAGGCGACAGCTGTTCGTACACAAGTCAGATCTCATCAGTGCCTTCCGAGAGTTTGATCCTAACAACACAGGTTAGCTGTAATTGCTTTACACTAAATAGCATTCATGAATTTTAATACTTCATCTCCTCAAAACATTATACACATCATAACAGCAGCATATGAGACTGTGAGGGCGAATCAGTCTTCTCATCTTTTTCGTAGGGATAATCTCTCCAAGTTACTGGGCAAGTGCCACAGAGAGCGTGCTGAAGCTGGGTTTGCCTTGGAGAGTGCTGCGCCCACAGCTAGTAAGCAGCACCAAGAATGGCATGGTGGACTACCAGGAGTGGATAAGGGAGCTCTCCATCACTGAGCCCAAACTAGAAGTGACTCATTTGTTCTTAAATTACTTCCCTTCTGCTTAGAGTTGTAAAACCATGAAAAATATATGGCATCCCAAAAGACAAAACATGCATCTTGTCCTGACAGATATCAGATACCAGCCTACTGGAGACGATGTACAAAAACCACTCCAACCTGGAAACCATCTTTCGAATCATAGACACAGATCACTCAGGTTAGTTAACAGCCAAACTCTCAGTTTTACTATTTATAAGCAGTTTCGGACCCGTGTCCTACTACTCGGCTTGACTGTTTTTTTGATCGGCTCTCAGTGCCCTGTTATTTCTGTGAGTGGGTGAAAGACCTTCTGAGATCAGCTCCAAGGTTACCAACACAATATAGCACAAGTTTGATAATTTTGCTCTCCCTCCACATCCCCCTTAAGGTTTGATCTCTTATGAGGAATTTCGGCAAACCTGGAAACTCCTGAGCTCTCATCTCAAGACAGAGATCAGTGATGATGTCATTGCAAACCTGGCCCAGAGCATTGACTTTAACAAGGATGGAAGCATTGATATTAATGAGTTCATGGAGGCTTTCCGTCTGGTGGACCTCTCTGCACATTCCTGAGTGGCGGGACCGGGAGCTGTAGCTGCACCAGCTGAAATGCCCCAGATGATGCACAGAAAACATCAAGGGCTGTGTTCACTTTTCACCTTGATGCACAATCATGAAAAGTTCAATAGTTAGTAGTATTTTACATCATGAACTAAAAAGATTATTTTTGCATTGCAACATAGATCTTTTTGACCACTTTTTAAAAAACTTTCTATATATGTATTTTTTAAAGTTTTTATCTAACTGAGAGTTCACCTGTTTAGTTGGTGAATAAAAACATCAAACACATGCAATACTGGCTTGTCTATTTGTACTCAGTGCACTATTAACGTCTTTGGAGCAGATACTGTTACAGATACACATCATAGTTCATTCACAGCTCCTTGGGACTACTACGGGGGAGGGAAAAATGGTAACACTTTTTAATACAGCCGGTGAATAAGGGCGTGATTCCCCTGTAATTAAGTTTAATTTCAACGTATTTTACTACCAACTGATTAAAGACTTAATTCCCCCATAATTAAATGTACTTTACAATGCTCTGTACAATATAATTGTTTGTTACTAATAAAAACATGACTTTTTGCTCCCTTTTACCTACATTTAAGTATTTGTAGGTAAATACAATTTAATTGCATTTTCAAATAAAATACACTGAAACTCCAGTTAATTATTGGGGAATTACGCCTTTAGTCACAGGCTGTATTATAAAGTGTTATGGGATAAACAGAAACAGTATGATGTCTTTCATGGCTCCATAGTGAGCTGCATGAGTGGACGTAGGAGGGCATACTGCAGGAAATTCACCAGTGATTAGCAGATGCAGCCCACAGTTTGTGTGATAATTTTCTTGACCTCAGTTTCTGTTAGTGATACACTATACAGACATTGCACCTCTTAATCTTCGAATTCAGGTGTTTTTTAAGTCTCATTGCTACAAGTGTACATGCTACCATCGCTCTATGGACTCGATAACTGCACAATTTCAAACCTCCTCTTGGACTAACATCAGTATAAAAGCTGTATGCTACTTCTTGGAGATGTATGACTAGCATGCAGCTGCTTAGCCATGGAATGACTAAGGTATGACTATGCCTCAGTGCACAAAATAAGGTCCATAAAGGCCTGGTTTGATAAATTACATATGAAAGAATTTGACTGGTCCACACAGATCTTTGACCTCAACCCCACTGAACACCTTTGGGAGAAAGTAGAATGAAGACTGCAATCTAAGCCCTCTCATCCAACATCAGTGTCCGACCTCACAAATGTTCTTTCTGGGTGAATAGTAAAAAAAAAAAATTCCCACAGACACAATCCAAAATCTTGCAAAAAGAATTCCCAGAAGAATGGGAATGGCTTTCATAGTTGTAATGGTGGGGAACTCCATTTAGAATGGGATATCATAAAAAGCTCCTGTGGCTGTTACGTGTAATGTGTAGGTGGCTCACATAGTTTTGACAACGTAGTGTATGTCGACTCAAAATGTACCAAAGCAGAATTGGATCGGTACCTGGTATTTCAGGTAGCGTCCCTTACCAAAAAAAAAAAAAAAAAAAAAAAAAAAAAAATAAAAATTAAAAATTAAAAAAAAAAAAAAAAAAAAAAAAAAAAAAAAAAAAGAAAAAAATCAAACTTCAACATTTCTAAGCAATTAAAGAATTATTCATGCTAATACAATTATTCAATTAAAAAGAAGAAGAAAAAAAAAACCCTCCAACATTGTGCTTAGAATTTTTAATATGGCACATAACTAACCAAAAATGGGTTTTTTCCTCACAAAATTTACAGGCATATTAACAGATAATGACAAATAATGGGTATTAAATATTTACAATAAGAAGAAACTAAAGAGGCAAAGGCTGCCAGGTCTGGAGAATTCAGATGTTTCCACATTTGGCTCTTTGCCAGGTACTGAAGTAGAAGTTAGATGAGGGGATGTAATCTGCATGAGATCTGCCTAATAAGTTCAACTGCCAATCAGTCTTTCATCTCGGCTGGGATGTGAATCCGAGACATAAATCCTATCAACTCAAGCCCTGCTTTGATGAGATGTTGGAAAGGGCTGGCCTGAAGAGCTAAAGAAGGGCCGTCAGGTGTTTCTATATTTGCACCAAAACAATGAAAATGCTCAGATCAAAAAAAAACAAACAAAACAAATAGGTGGACATACAAGAATACATTTTTCCACACAGGAATAGATTATTGGGGAAACTAGCCATTGTAGTATGTGTGCAAGAAATGCAAGATCACTGTGCTTTAATTTTTCCAATAAATGAAATTTATTAACATTCCAGGAGCATAAAAAAGAAAAAAAGAAATACAAACATGTATTTACAATGTCTTCACTGGTGACATACACAACTTGTTTACATGCCAGTCACATTTGTAGTCTTATAATCATAATCTGATTTGACATAAGGGATCCCAGCTATTATTAGACTTTGTTGAGTCTTTTCCATTAGGGCTGTATCAGTTGAGAAAGCACAGATTAACCAGTCAGTGTTTACCCGGTACAGAAAATGGGGCAAATGATAAACCTGTCCGCGTGGGGACTTAAAGGCACATTCTAGTCAAAATGATCATCTGAGCAGACAGGTTCAGATATCACTGGGGTTATCAGGAAACTACAGTGCATATTACCTCTAAATTAATTGGCTGGGGCACCATTTTTTTGGGAGGATTGTGTGTCTGAGCATGTGCAGGTTGGTGGGGCAGACTCAGCTGAGGATGCCTCCTCTCATGTGTCCGCTGTCGCTAAGCCCATGCTCTATAAGTTTGATGTCTTCCAAGTCATCTTTGATGACACTGATCAAATGACTTAAACCTTCCTGCTGCTGTTTTAAGTGCTGAAAGAGAGAAAAGGAGACAGTGTTTCAGTTACTGGTAGAAGACAGCTTAAACATTCAGCTGTCTCAGCCTTCATCCACAAGTTTAGAGCAGTCTTCCTCAGTTTGGAGCCACCAGTAAATAACAAAGAAGCTCTGAGACCGACCTTGAAGCTAATGTTTTTACAATGTTACACTTATTTGCAATAAGGAAAATGCACCTGTGCGAGAGTGATTTCTTCTGCCATTCACTGTCAGCACCTCAGAGATTACCCGCGCGAAGGAAGCTGGGTGAGAACCCTGACTGGATGTTAACATCATGATAGTCTTTCAGCTTGTTGCAACTTAGTATCGGAAGACTCAAAAGTTACTTTAATGTTCTCCTTCTTTGTGTTTTTTTAAATTCCTGGGCTGAGTTTCAGCAATCACTGAACACATGATGGAAATGCCTGCACAACAACTGCAGGTCAGACGTGCTAAAATGCCGACTCACTTGTCTGATTTCTCTGAGGAGGTCTGCGTCCACACTGTAACGCTCTTCTGATCTCACAGCTCCAAAGTGGTTCTGCATCCGGATTTGGGACATTAATTCATTTAATCGACCCTGGAAGACAAAGACAGCACAAATACTGTAAAAAACAAACAAATGTTTGACGGCTAACAGCTGCTAAGAACTGTATTCATTCATTTTAGGGCTGCAATGGTTCATCAAGTAACTCGAGAAACTATTACAAAAATATCCTCAATGAAAAGTCTTTGCGTTGTTTCTTTGTAGCACTCAGCTAAGAGAAACTAAGCTAACAAACAAACCTCCATTGTGTCACGTCCCGACTGGAATACAGCAATGCACTATACACACGTCTTAGCAAAACCTCCCTAGAACGGTTGCAAATTGTTCAAAATGCTGTTGCCAGGCTTCTGACAAAATCCTCCAAGTTCTCACATGCAACTCCAATCTTGATGCAGCTATACTGGCTTCCAGTTTATTTCAGAGTGCAATTCTTCTTTGAGAGCTCTTCATGGACAGGCACCAGGCTATATAACAGGGCTTCTGCACCCATGTGTCCCTGAGGTTCTGTGACCAGGCCCTGCTGATGGTGCCCGTCTTTTCCCCCCCTTTGGAATATTTTCCATTGCTCATTAAGACAAAAGTATTTATCTGATTACTCAATTAATCAATGGAGAATTGGTAGAATACCTAATAACAAAAATATTTGATAGCGACTCTAATTGTGTGATACATCTCACTGTGCAGCCACAGTTTCAATATACTTGCCTTGAACTGTGTGGGTGCATTGAGTTCAGACTGAATGGTGTCCAGCTGCACCCTGAGGTGCTCCTCGTCCACTTGGATAGCATAGCCACTTTTTCGCTGGATCTCCTGTTTGATCAGCACCTTCCAAGGAAAACAGAGGAGAGATAAATATGGAAGGAAAAAAGAAAACATCTTTGATAAAGTAGTGAAGGGAAAGCTCTAGATAGCCGAGGCATTCATTCAGATAGGACATCAGTTTATTTCATGCAAAACACAGTTCTACTTTTCAAATGATGTCCTCAATTTGGTCAGAGCTTTTTATCCACATTCCCACACTTATATTAATTTAATTTATAAAAACAGTGAATTTTGAGCTCCTACAGTTACTCTAAGTTTAACAGAGATGCAGGTACGTCTGAATGGTTTATAAAAAAAAAAAGAAAAAAGTAAGAGAGCTACCTGCAGCACTCTGTGAGATAGATCCATCAACTTCCTCTTGTACTGGGCGATCTTTGCCACTGTGGTTGCTTGGTTCTTTTGCAGTTCACTGATGTCATTGGAGATAATCTGCAAGTCCACACATGCATGGATGAAAACAGTGAGGATGAACCCTTTGTGACATTTCTAGAATTTATCTTTTGATTGCAAGAACTTTATGCTTTTTTAAAAATTATAACAAGCACATGACAAGCACATAACCGAATTTCCCGGAGGAACCCACCCGAGGGATTAATAAAGTTTTATCTAATCTAATCTAATGTTTGATATTAGAGGTCTTTACACTTCCAAAATTTCATGCCTGGATGCAAAAAGACCTGGAAAAAGTTTCACCTGGAGCAAATTTAGTTTATTATTTGAATGCAGGGGCCATGGACAACAGAGAAAAATGCCAAACCTGACCTGGTAAGGAGCCTCAATCTGCACAGATATTAGAGCTGACTGTAAATCACAAGGTAGCTTAAATTTAGTACTTCTTTAGAGTTATGTAGCCATCTCTCCTGTGCTTGGCCGTGACTTTGACCAAGTGGCTTTGCCAGGAAATTTAGGTTAAAAAGACCCAGGTGTTTCTGTTGCTCCTTCCTCCTCCTGATTAAAGCAGTGTGGCTAATACCTCTATGCAACTTAAAGGCCCACTCGCTACAACAGATACTAATGTGACTCATTTAGAAGCCGCGTTTAACACAGTGAAGAGAACTTTGACATTTATAACATTATGCTGAAATACACACACAGTTCAAGACCAACAGCATTAGAACTGGACTCAAGTGACAATATAAAAAGTAGAAAAAAGTAGATGAGAACCCACACAGCTACCAGGTCTCATGTTCTAGTTTAGTTTGAAATGTCCTATGATATACATATGTATGTGGTGGGGTGTGGTTTGTGGCTCAGCTGTAGGGAAGGGTGGAACAGTGGGTTCAGGGGAGGCTGGCCGACACAGCTGATTTTCATCATAGTAATCACACTTTCCCCTAATGCAGTGGCTGCTGGGGCCTGGGGGTAGCAGTACGAACTGAGAGAGCACTTTGGAGCAGAGCTGGGCTGAGCAGGAGAGAGATCCAAAGCAGAACCGAGCGATCTGGACAGTGTGTAAATAAACGTCCCCTGAAAGTGCAACTGGGAACTGTGTGTGTCTCTCGTGCTGGGGTCAGCGTAACAAAGTGTTACAATATAATTATACTTGCTTCCAAACTGATTTTGTTGTTAACAGAATGTTTCCACAGCCGCCACTTTGACCTGAAATAGCAGGTAAACACAGGTGTTTCTAATCACATTAAAGCAGAACCTTCATGTCATTGCTAACACCTGTGCTTACATGTGTAACCCATGTTGAGTCCTTTGAGAAAAAGAAAAAAAAAAAATCTGGAAAATTAAAACCACAAACAGCAGGAGCAGCGACTACTACACTCACATCCACTCTAGTCTGGTGTTGTTTAGTCATCTGCTCCTGGATCTGCAACCTGCGGAGCAGCTCCTTAAATCCTACCATGGGCACTGGGATCAACCTGGAGACACAAAATAAAGCAGCAGCTTTTATTGAATTTTTGTTAAACTTGTAGTTAACAGTAACAACTCACAAAAAACCCCACAAACAAACAAAACTTTTAGAAACCATGGATTAATGGCACTAGACCAAATCTGGGGAATTGGTGCCTCAGCTTTTACTACTCAGGCTTTTTACAAAAACATTTCTCCTAAAATGAACTAATTTGTTAAAAATGTGTGAAGTGGGGTCATGGATGTTTATGTTAGTGTGCTTTTTCTATTCTTGTACTGCTGTTTATTAGTGTTTACTGGTCCCTCAATGGTTTGCAATATAGAACAGTTATCTTATTGTCAGCCCAGACTTTATACTTATGCTTTAGCGCCCTCTATGGGTCATGTAGTAGGTTAGATTTGAATTATTTATCATAATGGATATTTTACTTAAAAGAAAGCATGTCCTGACCCCCCCACGGCTGTCCTTGCATACCCTAATATTTAGCCAGATGCCTTTCTTTTTATAAACTAGGTTAACTTTGCATTAATTATAATAAAAACTTATAATACCACAACCAACTTACTTCTCTGGGTCGGGGTTGTCCACCTTGGCCTGTTCCCAAATAATTGGATCCACTCCTGTTCAGGGGAAGAAAAATTATTGGCAACTATTCAAAACATCCAACTTAAAAAAAAATGACACTTTCTTCTGTTACACAAGAAAAGAACACACCAAATGCACATTTACCTGCAGGAGCATTTTGCAGCAGCTGTTTGAGCTGTGCTGGGGACAGCTCTGTGCGCGTCACTGACATGGCCACTCCAATCTGAGTGAGCTGGGCCTTTATGTTAGCCTGCTCCAGATAGCTGAAGAGGGTACTCGCTGGGATTCGCTTGGAGGTGCCATTGGGAGAGCGCTCAACCAAATAAATGATCACCTCTGTCCTAAAAAGGACAGAAGATACAAGATGAGTGTTTCTACGTGATCTACTACTACTACAACAACAAAAAAAGAAAAATAATCACATATTTATGACTTACTGGTCATTCGACAGGGCTTTGACACCCTCTACGTTGACAGTGAGGGTCTGGTTGCTTCCTAGGATCTTATGGAGGGACTCGACCAGCTGCTGCTGCTGAGCTCTCACATCAGCTTCCTTTTTATTAAGAATCAAGACTACTAAACCATCTTCATCCTTACTCATTGGGATGCAGCTGTACCCCACCGCCTAGGAACCACAAGATACACATGACTACAATGTAAAATTCAAAGGAAAACAAACTACACACACTGTACTGAGCTTTCTGTCTTTACCTTGAACCTGCAGAATGGGTTCTCCTGATTGAACTCCACAGGTGGGTTGTTATTGCTGTAATAGCCCTTCCCTGTGCCCCAGTATGCCTGCAGCTGGTTCCATTTGGCAAGTATGGAGTCACGCTCATCTCCTAACAAGGTGGGAGCTGACAGAGCGGTGACCTGCTGGTAAAGCTGGGTGGACTGATTCTGACCCGCCTGCTGACCGAACAAGCTTCCTGGCCACGGGAACCAGAGGTAAAACATGTTACAGCTCATTTTATCTTATTCTTCAAATTTATTCAAACATTTACCAGCAAAGAAAGATGCAAGAAATTCATGTAGAGTTTAGCGGAATTTCTCCAATTTCATGATAACCAAAGTTACAATTATAATAACAACATACTGACACCAGTTTTAAACTTTGTAAAAAAATTTGCTTCTAACAGAAAGTCAGTCTACATAGCTGTGGCCGGCTTCTTGCTCTGTTTAACAAATATACATTTTATTTGTATTTTTCCTCTATTTGCAGGGAAATTGAGGTTCTTACCTTGCTGCTGCTGAGTCTGCTGGATATTAAAGCCTCCAAAGCCACCCAGGCTAGTTGCTCCTAGTCCAGTTCCAAATCCCGACGTTCCTGCAGCAGTCCCTGTGCTAAGCCCAGTCGGGAACCCAAACCCTTTGTTCTGCGTGTTACCAAACAGGCCTCCTAAAACAAAACAATGTGCAAACACAGGGAGGAAGTATGATTGAGGAAGTACGAGTGCTCATGAAAAACCAGTTTAGGAAACAATGTTTGGGAAATATGCTTCCAGCTTTGCCGGAGAGACACTGCAGAAATCAAAAGGACTTTTGGCAGTTTTAGCATTTGTTGTTTTACAACGGAAGCCTTAAACGTAATATAATAGTTCCAGAAAATTTGTGGTAACAATATAAAAAATAAATAAATAAAATCGTGAACATTTCATTGATGCTTGCAACTCGACAGGAAGCAGTGTTTTTAGGTGTAAGTAAATGGAGCAAATTTTCTATCCTTTTCCAGTGAGCTACTGTCACTCATGACACACTTCCTAATTTGAAGTTTGAATCCACTGAAACAAGCATTACATAGAGCGACACAGCACAAGTCAAACATAAGCACAAAAGTAGCCTAGGTGATGTTTACCACCTAGGCTCAGATGGCTGGCCCGGCTGAAGCCTGCTTTTGCCGAGATTTCGTGCTGTTAAAAGAGTTTTTCCTTCTCACTGTCGCCAAATGCTTGCTCTTAGGGGTCGTCTGATTATTGGGGTTTTATCTCTATTATTGTAGGGTCTTTACTGGCATTATATAAATAAAACTGAAATGAATTAAAGCCCTTTTTCCACCATGTAACGGCTTCAGTAATTTCCGTCCACAATTTTCTCTTCCAGTATGTTGCAATTTGGGCAGAAATGCAGGATGATCTTCAAAAACCTAGCATTATCTTCGTGTACCTTTCCTGGCAGAAATATTAACTGTAACAAAGCAGGGTGGTGGGGGTTAAAACCAGCTCTATAACTAACCCGTTGCAGGGGGAGCAAAGCTAAATGTTGCCCCTGGTGCAGCAGCGGTTGTCGTTGTTGTTCCGAAGCCACCAAATGTGCCTGAGAAGAAGAGAAAAGAAATGTGCTCAATGAGGTGACAGAAACCCCCCAAAAGCAAACCAAAACACAAAACAGGTGAGAGAATGACAGAATGAATTCACAACTGCTAAGATTATTAAGAGGAGAATGAGAATTTCACTATAATATAGCGATTTTTTTCTCTACACAAAGGTGAAAGTGTACTGACTCTTTATAGCAATCAAATGAAATGAGTAAAAAAATTCAACATTTTGTCTCTTCATGCAATCACAGCGATGCATTGTGTTCATGAAATGAATCACCAGGTGAAGATAAAACGATCCTTGATCCAAACAGATACCAAACAATGGATGGAAATGTATGTTTACAGACACAGAGTGTACTGATTCACAAAGGTCATCTACCTGTGCTAGCCAGGCTATTACCAAAATTGAAAATTGTGCCAGTGGTGGTTGCTGTACCAAAGCACCCCACATTAAAGCTGACTGCTGCCGGGTTTGCATTTAAACCGAACCCCCCAAAACTAAACCCACCAGCCGTGGTGTTTCCAGCTCCCAGCCCCCCAAATCCTGCAGCCAAAGCAGGCAGGCAGCGAGAAAGAGAGAATGACATGGAGTTAAATGACACAATGCCAGATTTATCACGGGCTCATTTATTTTAAAAACAGTCTTCAAGTGTCTTAAAAGAAAAGCTACATGCTTTGAACAATGAGTGTCCTACCAGTGTTGGTGGAGCCAAAGCTAAAGCCTGTGGCTGGTGCAGCAGTGGTGGTGGTGGCTGCCCCAAAACCAGGGGCTGTTAGAGCTAATGAAGGCAAAGCACACAGAAATAATACATTATATGCATGGCTTTATTTTGCATTAGTTAGTAAAACAAAACATTAAAGACTCTCTTCTTGTGCTGGCTGTTATCTTCTATCTAGCAACCTCTGAGGGAATTTTAAAAAAGAAAAAAGGGAGCCTTTAATAAAGTGCCCACCATTGCAGTTCCCAGATGTGAATCCCCAGACTCCCACGATAAAATGCTCAACTTAAGCTATGAAAACCACATTAACAGCCTTGTACAGACAGTTTTGGACTGTATGTAACTGTCTGTGTTGAATACTAGTAAAGGCCCTAACCAAAACACATAAGGTGCACCGGATTATAAGGTGCATTAAGCGAAACAAAACAGTCAGATAAGTCAAATTTTACTCAACTCATTCTTCTTGCTTCCTCCACTTCTGTACCATTGATTCACTAATGTTGAATTCTCTTACAGCTGCTCTATTCCCATGTTGTTGCAGTATATTAATGACTAACCTCGTATTGTGGATGGATTATCTCAGTTGTTCTCCTGACTGAAGTTTGGTCCGTTTACAGCATCCTGCCATGCGATTGCATTTGTCCCTAACCATCAGGGACCCTCATGTTAACTTTTATCGAGTGGAAAAAAGTTACCATTCATCCTCCAGCTTCACTGTGTTTATGTTATGCTAACATAATTATGTTGCTTGCGATCACGTAGAACATCATTATATACCAGTTAGTCCAACTTCAGTAACCCTACAAACGTCACTGCTGTTTAGTTTCTGTCTTCATTTATGTTTGAAGTGATAGCAGAGCTGTACGTTTTATTTGTTTCAGAAATCGCTCAGTCAGAACATGCTATATCATGTTTAGGTGGAAACTAGCGAGCTAACTTCCTGCTAACTTCTAACTCCGTTAAATTTAATAAATCCTGTTTTCATGGATGCCTGGATGTTAAACTTAATTGTTACACCTGGTAAAGCAACAACGCTGGTCATTTTATTAAAGAAGAAAGAATTTAGACAGTTTTTAACTCTCAGTGATGCTGCAGTGGTTTGACTTTGGGACCTGCAGC
>VUQG01013582.1:3958-29792 GCA_015106755.1 Etia nguti
TTGTTTTGGTAAATTTTTTTTTTTTTTTTTTTAACTTATTTTTGTCTTAATGTACAGAATTAAGATTTTTTTCCCTCAGAATAATTTTAAAAAAGGACTTTATGTTGTAATGATGATGGTAAAATAGGATAGAACTCAAAAACAAAAGCAACCATAATCTATAATGTAATGTCCACAAACTTAAATCTAAAAAAGGATCGTTAAAAGTGGAGTAGGTGTTGTCAGACCGCTCTGCAGTTACATAAATTTATTCAAATATAAGGAGCAGTGGTCAGTGATAAAAGAGATGCTAAACAGAGCAGATGGGGTCTGTGTGTGTACCTGAGATGTTGCCTAAAAGCTTCTTCAGAAATAGAAATAGATGCCCAGATGAATGTGTAATGTGTTTAGGAAAGCCGTGTAGTAAAATTAGATTCGATTTTTTTCCCTGTGCTGATGTGTTAGGTGTAGTTTTAGTTCTCTTGTTGCAAAAAAGATCTTTTATTTTAATTGCCATATTAGATGGCATTGAGACACTCCTCAACTACAATTTTAGCTCGGTAATAGCAGTGCAGGAATACACCGACATCCTCCCTGCACAACTGCATTCTAGCTTATTATTAAGTGTCTTTAGACAGCAGGCCTACAGTACAGTGGGAGGAGAGATGACTCATTTAGTCAATATTCTGACTTATAACTGAAGCTCTTAATACCCCTCAGCTAATACAGTGGAGCAGTATAAATAAAACTTTGTGGATTTTAAGCCTTAGGTAGCTCAGCTGCTCCTTGTTTCACAGAACGATCTATCAAAGTGGAAATAAAATTTCTAGTCTTAACAATCACTTAAAGAGTTTTAATGGAGTATAATAACAGCTTGTGATAGAAATGCCAGCATATATCAAAACACTTGAAGTCACTTGAAGTACAGACTAATTATGTAAAAGTTACTGACCTCAGTGTGAATAAAGAAAGTGTTGTTTTTTGGTCCCTTTTAGTATTTATTTTCATTTATTGTTAGTTTTATTTCTTGTGTATGTTATTGTTTATTTTATTTCTAGTTTTCCATGTTTTACTCTGATTTATATTATTTTTTTCATTTTTGTTTGATATGTTTGTTTAAATCTTGTTGTTGTCTTTTAACTGGAAAGCACTTTGGTCAACTATGTTGTTTAAGTGCTCTGTAAATAAAGTTGGATTGACTAGCAAAACTAGCAAAGAAAACAGAACTCGGTACGAATACCGTTTCACCGTGCTAGAAAAAAAACTGCAGGTGTGACCTGCTCCTCACGGGGAGGTCTGCCAGAGCCTGAAGCTGAACACAAAGTCCTATTTTCTGTTCAGATGCTGAGTTTCGTTTGGAATTGATCTCATTGGCCCCACTGCACCGACTGACCCTGAAAACAGGTGGAAAAACCAGTTGCTTTTAGCTTCGCTGGCTTAAAATTTAAAATTTTTAGGACGTTTTTGCTCTGGGTGTCTATGCAAAGTTGGCAAGGCTTGAGACACCAAAGCATACTTTCATCCACACAGAATGGATGAAAGTATGCTGTTAACGTTAACATGTATGGTGCTGTTAACACTGGAACAAAATGTACAAAATGAGACAATGTATGTTAGCGAGTTTAAGAATGGTCTTTAAAGAGAGAAAACATTTACAGGTACAACATTTATTCATTGAGTTTTCTCCACCTTTGGTTTCTATGTAGGAAGGAGCAGGAGTTGGACTCTAAAGACGCCATCATCCTCCATCAGTTTTCCAGGCCAAAGAATGGTGTGCCCAGCCTCTCGCCCTTCTGCCTCAAAATAGAGACATACCTGCGGATGGCGGATCTGCCCTATCAGGTGATAACAGAGAGGGGAGGGGGGTGCTTCTGCCTCTGAAGAGTTTAAGTAGTTTTTCTCTTCAGTCATTAATAGCTACTTCTGTTGCACAGCCTTAATGCCTCTCTTCCATCAGCATCAACACTGGGCAGCACAAGCTAATGGCAGCTTAGAAATGGGGTCCCATTTGTCAACAGCCTCCATATAAAGACAAAACAATGAAAGCTGTTGTAGCTGCTGGAGGTGACAGAGTTGAAGATCTTAAGATTTTAGTTGTTAATGACCATAAGGGACAGGATTATAAAGGAGTGTATCAGGGGGAGGGGTGGAGGACGCCTCTAATTGAGTGGCTTCCAGATAAAGTTAGAAAGGCAAGTTAGAGATAGTTTGGACACGTGCAGAGAAGGGATAGTAGATATACTGGGCACATTTAGCAGTGTAAAGGAAATGCTACTGTGACGCCACCCATTGGTTTCTGAAGTCTTGTTTTGAAGCATCAAGTGTTTATGTGAGTATTAGTGCTGCCACCGTCTTGGTTGCAAAAAAAAATGGATGCAATGAGGAAGGCTGGGTCTGACTTTGAAACTGCATGGTTATTATGGCTGATGACTTGTGATTGACAGCTTGTTAGTCAATGATTGTGTGGTTTCATACCACAGATAAGCCTCCATTTTCAATTCAGTTCAGTTTTATTTATGTACTACCAAATCACAACACCAGTCAACTCAAGGTGCTTTATAATGTAAAGATTTTACAGTAATACAGACAAAACCCCAATAATCAGATGACCCCCTTTTGTTTAAGCACTTGGAAAAAAAACTCTCTTTTAACAGGAAGACCATTAACAGAAAAGTGTGTAGGTGAAGTCAAAAAGCTGCTGTCCCATAGACTTCTATAAAACCAAGTCTTTTTACAATCACAGCTATTGCCATCTGGTGGCCTGCAGATAGAATGCAGGTTTCAGGGACTTCCGTCTTGGCTTAATTTTTGTGATCTAGTCTAGAAGCTAGATCTAGAAGCTGTTTTTTATTTTCTGTTGTCCATGATTGGGCAAAGGATGTTCTAGGCACGAGGCAAAGAAGAAGACCACACAGGTGTGGTTAGTGAAGATATGCAGTAGGTTGGTGTGAAAAAAGAGGATGCTAGTCAAAGGGTAAGATGATACATTATGATGAACCTTAAAGGGAGCATCTAAAAGAAGACACTTCAGATATTTTTTGCTAGCAGTAATGTTAGTAACTGAGCTAAGTTTAGGCAGCTAGCTGCTAAATATAATCAAGCAATAGTGTAAGCTAACATTAGCCAGAACAAAACAAGTTTTTATGCAGTGAAGCCCATCGGACCAATTTGGAATAGTGCTCTCAGGCAAAAGTTTAAGTTTTGGGGGGTTGATAAATCCAACCCAAGCTTTCTTTTGGCTAACGCCAGCTTCTCTGAAAGCACAGATGAAATGAAGCTATCTTATGCAGCAAAATGCTAATTACCTTACTTTATCAGCTAACCATTGATACATTTCTGCAGTAAGTTACAGCTAGTTGGCTAACTGCATCTTCCTTAATCTTATTACAAGTTAATGACTCAGCAGAAATACTGGTTGAAATACTGATTCCGCAGTTCTTTGAATTATCTTGCGACTGTCACTTTTTACACAGATTTGCTATTTAGTTAAGAGGTTTTCTTAAATTTATTAGATTTTTTTAGGAGTACTGTTCAGTATTTGAATGGATTAGAATCATTTGAACAGGCATAATTAGATTAGCTTTTCTTTGGCTTGTAAAAGGATCTCTGATCTCTGTGACTGACTGAAAATCACCACGTTTTAAAAATCAGCAGTACATAACCAATGAATTAAAAAAACAACAACATTTTGACATATAGATCTACAGTCTTTTTCTTTTGTTAATAAAATGTACTCAGAGCCCAGGAAATTTATGTGCAAAGTTGTTTCCCTTTGCAGAACTACTTTGATGGGAGGCTATCACCGCAAGGTAAGATGCCCTGGATCGAGTACAACCACGAGCAGGTTTCAGGGTCAGAGTTCATTGTGGACTTCCTGGAGGAGAAGCTGGGTGTGAACCTCAACAAGAACCTCACGCCGCAGGAGATAGCCGTGTCCCGCGCTGTCACCAAAATGGTTGAGGAACACCTCTACTGGTAAGTAAGTCGTATAGGTATACGGTGCTGTAGCTGTGTCCTTGGAAGGCTTTTAAGTGCTATGACTTCAGGCACTTTAAACGGAAAAGTACAATAATTTTGCCACTTTCAGATCATAGAATGCAGTTTTCTGTTTGATTTAATTATTGCACTTGAGGGGTGAAATTATGTGTTGCTGAGTTGATTATGTAATTTTGTGTGTATGCATTCATATTTAAATGCACACTTTAATGTTAAACCATATGAGGAACCACCTACACTGATCCTCCCTGGAAAAAAAAGGTCCAATTTATTTTAGCAGCAAGAGAAAAAAGACACACTGAGGATTTAATTCTAAAAACAACAAAAGTAAGATTATGTATGCATTGGGCTGAAAAGCTGCACAAACAGGCTGTGAGATCTGCCATCCTTCACAGTGGTGAGTCACTCCAGGATCACTGGGGGAAAGACATGCTGCTAGGAAATCATTTTCCACACTCTATCTACACCAAGAGGAGTGTTTTCCATTACCTAAAAGCTCTTTCTCTATTTCTCTATCCATCCCCCTCACAAAGACACACACACACACAATATCTAACTCGGTTTGATCCATGCGGTATGGCCTATTGCTCTCTATATAATAATTTTAGAACACAATTTTAAACTACTCGTTGGTCTTAGTTCACTTATAAAAAAGGAACAAAGGATGGAACAATCTACTGGCTTTGTGTTATAAACTGAGGAATCTGCTCCATTTCTCTAAAAGCAGCAGAGGTCATTCATGTAATCCACATTCACGCTCCCTCCCTTCCTGTCTCCTTGTGTCACCTCCCTGCTCCTCTTCCTCTGTTTCTCCATGCACCCTGTACCAGGTCTGGACCCACATATAGACTTATTGATTGAATTATTTATCTCAGGGAAGGGCAGCATGACAGCGTGCTGCTCTTTGTGTACTGAGACACCGCCTAGAGATGGATTTTTGTTTTTTTTTTAGATCGTGCACACAAAGAGTTGCCTTCCTGATTCATGGTGGCATGGTTATAGACCAAAAAATGTTCTCAAAGCTAGTTATACTATTATATACTCATTTATTTTGCTGTGCTTTTTAAAAATACAAATCTTCTAATAACTCTGTAATATATTAGATTTTGTTTGCTGTAAAGAACTACCAGAAAAGGATCACTCAGCTATACATTAAGTAAAGTACACAGACAACTAGTGTTTAGCAGCTGTGATCCAGTGAATGTCAAAGCAGAATTTAAAGAGTAAAAACTGGGCATGAATACAACTTTAAATTGAGATTAACCTCATGCTGGATATTTAAATGTGCAACTGTTTGCAAACACAGCAGGTATAGCCGGGGATTAAAGTGGGATTCGGCAGGAGTAGGAACTCTAAGATCGGCTGTAACAGATCTATGGTGAAAAGAATGAGTTAGAAATAAGTCACACAATAAAATGATTTGTTTCGTGAGCGCCATTGGATTTTTCTTTGTGTGCAGGCTGTGATTGGCTGACCTGGGCTGCTACTCTGATATTCACTGCTCTTTGTGGATTTAGCCAGCAAGGTTCACCAAAATACTGTATAGGTAGATGTTTCACAAGCTTTATGGCTATATGGCCCCAACTCCTAGACACTATAAAGCTAGTGAATCTAATCGGCATCATCACCTTAAATATAAAATGATGCCTGCTACCCTTGGTGTAACCAGTCCACTGTACTGTTTAGCCTACACTAAACCACCAGGTATTCCCATGCAACCCTTGAATAACACTGTTTGTTTTTCAAGAGGTTTCACAAAAATGTAATTTAGTAAAGCATCACACAAGTATCTGATTGTAAAACTCTAAAATGAATGAGGACATTACATGTAAGATTTAAATTTCCTGTATGGAAAATTTCATGTAATGAGCAGCCATAACTTTTGAAAACAGTCATCCTTCATCCATCCATCTTCCTCTCATTCTGGCATCTTTCTCCATCTGTCAGGATCACACATTAGCATTTTTTTTTTTCTCCCCGGGAAATACTGCAACTGTAGCTTTAGCTTGAAAATGCATTTTGTGGCAAACTGCACAGAAACATTTGCAAAGGTTGCATTTGAAATTACCTGGGGATTAAAAAAACATTACTCTATTTATGCTTGCTCCTCTTCTGATTTGTTTGTTTGTTTGTTTTTAAAGAATACAGACACTCTGGATATCAGATAATATAACAGGAAGTAGCATTTGGCCAATGGATAGTCCCCACTCTGAAAATTAATATAACCCAGATTCTTTAATTCAGTTTCTATTGAGCAACCAGTCACGTAGCATAAAGATGACAGAGGCCAGGCGCTGGCCTTTAGATGAACTGAGAGGTAAAAGCTCTAACCCATGTAGGTAGAAACACGTAGGTCTCACTTGTACTTGTACTATTATCAACAAACAGCTTGGCTGTCATTGAGTTCTGTTGTTGAGCCAAAAAAGGCACCAAGCACAGCTTCTTCACTTCTTCAGACTTTTTCAGGTCATAAACAGATGGGTTAATGCCAAAAAGTCCTACAGTGTGAAAAAGTCAAAGTGTGTAAGAATGTAACAGCTTAATCGTAGTATCTGGATACACAGACAACTTGTGCAGGACAGAGGCAACGAATGTATGAAATATCAGAGTTACTGATTTCATTGTCTTTGTTTTATGGAGTGAATTCATGTGAAACATTTGTCCTTTAGTGGTTTCACAAGGGATTTTGAGGGTTTGAGTTGGGCTTGTTTGCTTGTAAACAAACAGGATTTGTTGGACCACAGTGTGAGACTCTACTAGACGTTAGGATGGCTCACGAAGCTGCCCAGGTTTCCCTTTTTTAATTGACCTCAAACAAGAGAGAATCTATATGCTGCCATTTCTGCAGCCTTGCTTTCTTTTCATGAGTGACTGTAAGTTGCCGGTGCTTTGTATTTCCGGTCTGTATTTTATCGAGAGAGGCAGGAACGGATTCCAGGCATTTCTTTCAACCCTCGGGCCGACAGTTTGAAGGGCTGAATATATGATGTTGTGTCCTGGCACCAAGTGCAGAGCAGTCCAGCTGACGGATGGGCCAATGGACAAAAGTGTTGGAGCACTTTTATTGATTAAGTTGAGGCTAATTGTTATTAGACATAAAGCTTTGCAATGCAGTGGCCTATTGAACCTATCATTAAACACTTTTATTGGAATCCCACTCTAGTTCAGTTTGACTCAACATGTTAGAGTAAAATATTACTGTTGGTGCTTTGTAAAATTCTGGTTTGCCACCATATTCAGTTTTAAAAATATAGCACTAGAATAGAGAGATGAATAAACATGGCGGCTCTTTCTTGTATTAGTGTAGTCTTTGGTTTTACTTGAAATGCATCTACTGATTTATAGATCTTTGTTACAACACAACATGACAATGTTTCTGCAAAGCAGGGGGAAAAATGCCAAAGTGAACACAGACATGCAGTCACTGAACTCACTACACAAGATTTAAACATTAAGGCATTAAAGCTGTTTTTCCTTGTTTTTGCTTTATTTATCCCCTTTAAAAAACAGCAGTATGAACCAAAACATGCTTTTGGAGAGCTGTTATACCCCTAACCTTTTGTATGTGATAATTTTATGTTTAAATATGTGTGGAATGTAAACGCTAATGTTGATGGTGTTATACCATCTAGCATGTTCGTGGTACATGGATTGTATGCTGAGTGGGATAAGGTTTTGCAGTGTAGAAATCATTTTCTATGTTCAACTATAAATTATACAAATTAACTGATGGCTCAAAGGCTCAGTTTCAAATGCAGTTTGTTCTTTTTTGAAAAGACCACGATGGTTTTAGACCAAATTTGGAATACTTTTTGATCTTGACCTAAGTAAGTACAGGAGGAGTGTAAGACTGACAGATGGTAGGTGTAGCTGAGCCTCACTTTTGATTTAGAGAAGTAGCTTTTTGCCAGCCAGTGTAATCGTAACACGGTCTTTTCTACATTGTGTTTTCCTTCAGGACAATAGCCTACTGCCAGTGGGTGGATAACCTGGAGGAAACACAGAAGCTGCTGGCGATGAGTGGGCCTCTGAGTGACACGCTCAAGTGGATGCTGAGCCACCTGAATGGCGGCATGGTGCGGAGGGAGATGTACGGCCACGGCATTGGACGCTTCTCCAAGGAGGAGGTCTACACACTGATGGAGAAGGACATGAGGACACTGGCCACTCTACTGGGTATGGAACAAGCTGTGCGTATTAATGCCTGTTCAGTAGAACTAGGACCAACCTCATCAGGACCATGTTTATAGAGGGATACGCTAATGCTGTTATGCAAGCTGATAACGGAGCTGGTGATATTTCTTTTTTCCATTGGCTGTAATGAAAATACATAAACTTGTTACTGTGAGCTGATATTTCTCAAAATATTCAGAAGCTCCTCTTAATTGGTTTATATTTATCAGAACAAAATACCATTTATCTGCGTCTTTGCACTTGATGTTAGCTGGAGGGATACAATATAAGTGTGTTTAGAAAAGTGCTTTGCATCGATCTGTTTGTGTCATTACAGCGAACAACCGCTTGTATAAAATGGAAAAGTCATTCCCGAGTGAAAGCATTAGTGCACTCGACAACCATCTGGCTTCTCTCTTTTAATGTTTGTTACACACAAGTACCAGAAGTGTTCATCTAAAATCTGGCATTTTAACCAGAAGAGCTGATTTCCCAACTTCAAAATGAAATTAGTTTACTTTGAAGTTTTCTCCCTGAAGGGCAAGGAAAGCACACAAATACTTAGCAACCTTTCATTAACCGGCCTTCCTGTAGTGTTTTGGTTTCCCTCTGGATTACCGGAAGTGTTTACAGGTTACATTAAAAACATCTCTAATGGAGCTTGGCATTGATGGTGATGTGTATAAGAGCAGGGATTCCCAACCAGGAGAGATCTCAGCAGCTGCCTGGGGTACTCAAAGATCGCAGAGTATTTCCAATTATTTGAAAAATGTATGAATAAATTGAACAAATTTAAAAACAAAAGTAAAAAGAAATTCAGTTCAGTTTTATTTATATAGCACTAAATCACAAAGAAAAGTTTTTTCAAGGCGTTTTATATTAAAGTAAAGACCCCACAATAATAAAGAGAAAACCCCAACAATCAGACAACCCCTTATGAGCAAGCACTTGGCGAGAGTGGGAAAGAAAAACAAGAAAAAAACCGTCCAGCAGAACCAGGCTCAGGGAGGGGCGGCCATCTGCTGTGACAAGTTGGGGGAGAGGGGAGGGAGACGAGACAAAAGACGCACTGTGGAAGAGAGGCAGAGATTAATAATAACTGATGGCTAAATGCAGAGTGGAGTATAAACATACAGAGTCTAAAGGAAGGAGGTGAGTGAAGAAGAAACACCAAGTGCATCATGGGAAGTCTGAAGCTCAGGCCTATAGCAGTGTAACTAGGGGAAGACTGTAAGCTTTATCACAAAGCAATGTTGTAAGCCCAATCTTAAAAGAATCGAGGGCGTCAAGACCTTGTACGTGAGGAGGTTTTTAAATTTGTTTCTGGATTTAACAAGGAGCTGATGAATATGGGAGAAATATGCTCTGTCTTTCTAGTCCCTGTTAGTACTCTCTCTGCAACATTTCGGATCAAAATGTGCTCGGTGGAAAAAACTATCCAAAAACAACCATGGACTAAGATTTAGTGCTAGTGTTAGATAATTTTGTGTTGTAAGATTAAAGTAAAGCCCTTCACACACCAGATGTGCAGAATTCGTACTAATATTTCATAAACATTACACGACCAGCTCATATCCCAAGAATTCGGAATATAACGTTGTTTTTTTTCCCAACGCACTCAGTGTGCAAAAGTCTTAATGATGAACTTCTCAAAAAGTCAGCTAAAGGTAGTGCATGAAAAGCTCAAAGTAAAGAAAAACTGTTGGTTTACATACACCTGCCAGTACAAGTGGAATGAAAGTCATCTGTAACAAAAAACCTTCGAACAACACCGACAGAATGAGTTGCAGAGTTGACAAAAGAGTACTTTAATTTGGTTTTTGATATCTATTGTGTGTGTGTGTGTGTTTGGTTATTTTGTTTCTGTTATTGATTTGCAGCAGGTAAACCATCACTGTAAAAACTGATTTTTTTCAAAGTCTTCTCAGCTCAGATGACTAACAGACACTGACATGGATTCCTATTTGCCAACATGCCAGTACTGGTGAACAGGGACAGTATCAGCTGGTCAACTTGTTGTTTCAGCACTACTTATTAACGTTACTAATAGTTTTAATTGAACCGTCATTAGCATCTTTAGCTGCACAGTGCTGTGGAGGTTCTGGTATATTCTCTGTATCGTTGCTTGACATTGCCGTTTGTTTTCTGTGTTGCAGGAGATAAGAAATACTTCATGGGCTCTAAGATGTCAACATTAGATGCCACAGTGTTTGGGCATCTAGCTCAAGCCATGTGGACTTTACCTGGAACACGACCAGAGCAACTAATCAGAGGTCAGATGATCTATTCAGTAATTGCAAATCAACACGTACATGCTGGTTTTTATTACGAGTTTTTATATATTACCTTGTCCTTGCAGTATTTAAGCATACTTGTGAGATGTTTTCACTGCTGTATTTTTCTGTGTAATCCACTAGATGGCAGTGCTGTTCTGCTGCACTGCAGTGCTGCTTACACAAGCTCTGACAGCAGCTTTAACGTCTGGCACAGGGAACACTGAAGTCTTTTTATCTTTTCAGAGAACAGCATCAGAGCTTGATTCTGTGTTTTAATTCATAATTTGTGATCAAGGTGATTGTGGGAACAAAACCGGACCCCCAAAAAAAGACTTACAAAGGCAGTAAGCACCTGTTATACCACCTGCTGGTTTCAGCTCTGTCTTCAAAAAGATTTACATGTCTCCACAGGAGAGCTGATCAACTTGGCCATGTTCTGCGAGCGGATGCGGAGGAGGTTCTGGCCCGAGTGGTTTGTTGAGGTGGAGGATTTTTACTACGACGGAGACAGCGAGAGCAGCAGCGGGGGCACCCCCACAGGCCTGCTGGACTTTGGCCTCTTCTCCAGGACTGACACGCTGGACGACAGCGATGGCAGCAGCCACTCGGCCGGACGCACGCAGGCACATTCCCCCGACTCTGACCGCTCGCTATTTGATTCGGATGTGGGCACGGGGTCTGACAATGATGCTCAGTTTAAAGAGGAGTCGATGCCAGACCTGGAAGTTTGACCTTGGCAGACTGAGACTGACCAAAGGCTGGAACAGTCGGTGCTACAGGCTGCTGTGTGGTTTTGCTTTAATAAATCTGGCTGGAACGATGTGTCCAAGCAACAGCTCGCACACAGCTGAAAGAACTATTCCAGCTCCTCCACCTGTAATGCCCAGCATGTTACAACTTCCTAATGGGCAGACTGGGCGTTTGTATGCAGACGATGCAAAATAAACCTTACAAAACATGCAACTGTACAGTCAGTTCCCTCCCGTAACGTCAGAACTGTCCCTGTGACAGTTCCTCTTTGCCTTATTTGTCTCATCCTAAGATGCAGAAAGTAGCGCGAAAGGTTAACACACAAAGGGAACCATCTCATGAAGAGCGCATTGGCAACAGAAGAGTGCTACAGACATGACAGGTGGCACTTCACTTGCTATGAAATGATGCAACTAATCACCACTCTGCCGTGTGTCGTAACGCACAAAACCATTGAAACAGGTGGAGATTGAAAAAGGAACAGCTGCCATGTCTCTGCCGTTAGCCATCCGTGTGCCGAGGAGTAAACACAGATGACATTGAGCATCAGTCCGTGCATTAAGTTGACCCTAACGTCATTTTCCTCCTGCTCCCTCATGTTTCTGTATGTGGGGGAAAAAAAGTAAAGTAATTTAATCATTCTGTCTAAAACCCCAGATACACTTACTGTATAGGCCTGTTAAACAGAAATCAGGAGGTAAGATTTGTGCCTGTTTCTTCTGCAAGTTATCATCCTATTTTCTGCCCAGTAAGTAATTATCTGCCTGCACTTTGCTATTGTTGAACTTGGAGAGTTGATTTTTTGTTGTTGTTGTTGGGGTTTTTTTGTAGTTTCTTCAAACTTCTTGTGGTCTTATCGAAGAGCTGCAGTTCTTGTATTTGACCACTAGATGGAGTCAGCAGTCCGCCTGTTGCCTTCTACATCAAGGTCACTCCAGCCTAAGGACCTGCAGTACATTTAACACAAGAAATTTCCACTTCTTTGCTAAAGCTCCCATTCATACGTTGTGTGTGTGTGTGTGTGTGTGTGTGTGTGTGTGAGAGAGAGAGAGAGAGAGAGATAGCATACTGCACCTTAGCGCAGCAACAACTCACCCTCAGTACTCAGAACATTAAAACAAATGGGTGAAACTCCTCTGCGACAGTTTTTGTTGTGATATAATTTATTATCAGTGCCACTTGATATTATTCTTTCTACAGTAATTTATTTTTTGTTAAATATATACATATATTTAATGTTATTTCTTTTTGCTCTCAAAGAGAGATCTTAATTTGCACTAGTGGAAATTTAATTTTCACCTTATTTCAGTTGGAGGAGTCAGCTGTGAAGGCACAGAATGGAGACTGAATGACGCTGAGCGTTATGATAAAGATCAGGCTGCAGTGGACTGTGCTGCTCATGTCGGCTGCGCGTATGCGAATGTTACCGGGTGTGAATGTCATCAGTGAAGCAGCTGATAAAGTGTTTGCAGACCGGACTGAGTCAGAATACCAAATGAAAAGGAAGCGACTATAGCTCGGTGGAAAATCTTGATTAAAATGTGGACCAAAGTGTCTGGGCCGGGGGGAGCGTTCGTTTTTGTCTGGCACGTTAAGCTCGCTGGAAGTGCTCGTAATGGAAATGTGATGGCTTTAAAAACTGACTATGGTACATAAAAAGTAAGTGTAACTTGCATTAAAGGGTCTACAAACCTTAATTATAAAACTTTTTTTTTGTCTCCTCACGAGTGGCACTAAACCACCAGATAGTTTTGTTTTGAATTCTCCAGGCTTGGAGCTGTCTCTTTTCTTATTTCACTCTGGGAGATTAATGGAGTTTTTTTCATTTTAATTCTCTGGAAAATTAAAAAAAAATCTTCATTCAGTTTGCTGGATAGATGGTCAGAGTTGTCAGAATCATTAGTTTCTATGTCACAAAAAGAGGAATAAATAACAACATGAACAAAATATGAGATATGAGATGGTTAACTTAAACACTTATTAGCCTAGAATCTTACAGTGCAAACAGGTTTCATAGGTTATATTCATGTGCTGCCGTAAAAGACCCCAACCAGATTCATTTGCTTAAATACCACTCGTGTTTCTTTAGAAAAGCACAAGTCACAGGGATCTGCTTTCTTTTTTCAATTCTTTCATATGGAGCCCTGAAATGCAGAGTTTTTTTTATTCAGTGAACATCAGAATCCAACCACTCCGGGCTCCAACACTGCCTCCATGCCTCTATATGAAGCTAGGAGTTACTGTACCACAAAAAGCCACCATCTTTCTCTTCATCCTCTCTGATTAGCCCGCCTCTTAGAAGTGAAATGGGAAACGCAGAGTTTTTCAGCCCCTTGTCTTTCCCGTGTAAAAGTAAGATGCATGGGACGCTGTTTCTTACACATGCACCTCAGTGTTTCTGATACTGGCTAAGAGAGGAATGCAAAAAAAAAAAAAAAAGTGCCAAACAAACTGATCTGAGGATTAAACCAGAATTTTTGCGCAGGGGCTTGGAGTGTGAACCCAGCCTTCAGAGGTCTGTCACAAATATCAATTAACTTGTAAATCATTCAAATTAATCTTCTGTTAATGTTAAATATTAAAGCTAATAAGATGACCTTTGAGTTTTGCGTGTTTTCGAAACGTTTTTGAACATATTTTGCCTATGCCGCCAAAATAATGAGAGGCTTTTTTGAGCAACTATCAGGGATGTTTCTGCAGAATTATTTAAAGCTGTTAGTAACTTCTTTTTTTTTTTCTCAGAACAGGATCAATTTATTTTTCTAATGTGAACAGAGTCGTGTTGCATTTTTCCCTCAGATCTACAAAGAGGCACAGCATCTCTCCGGTGATTGTTTTGGTTGTGCAGGCTGCAACTTAACTGCTTTTTGTTAAGTCTCACTGCTCTCATTAGTGTCATTCTCAGAAGCAGCTGGCAGCTTTTTAGCTCTAGACAAACTGCTTAGCACCATATGACACTAATAATGACGGCAACTTGCTGGTGATCATAATTGAGCTTATTTAGCAAGTAAAGAGCCAAAATTTCCTTCAGAAGTTGGAGACCAAACCACTGATAAATTTGAGTGAGTATTGTAGTTAAATCAGACAGCCAGAAATGCCAATTGAACAACAATGCTCCAAATCTCTCTGATGAGCAAGTGTATAGAGATATATATAATATACTGTTAGCTTGCTGGATTAATATTAAACGTGTCCACCATTCTAATAATGAGTTTATGTAGGTAATCTCTGTGAGCCAAAAGCTCAGGGTTCAGACTGCTCTTAATGCTCCGTTTTAGACATTTTTTCCCACTCTTGGCTCTCACTGCGATCAATGAGGGGTTATCCCTAATAGCTTTGGCAGTGGGAACAGAAGCCAACCCACCAGCTGTTCAAACCTGTTGTTTGTGAGAGGCACCCAATCAGAAGAAATTTGTTTTTAATGTATAAGAGGTAAAAGAGCTTGTTTCGGACAGAGGCAGAACTGAGTGCGGCACTGTAGAAGATACATACGGTTTATTTTTTTAAAATATGAAGTGGAATTGAGAGCAGCAGTTCACTGTAAATAAGAAAAAAATCCATTCATTTCCATCGTACTGAAGTAAAAGTGGATATCTCAATACCTGGTCAGGGAAAACCAAAACTGTCTGTGTGTCATCTGAGGAGATGACTTTATGTTTTTTTTTTTTAATTGTTTCGGGGGAACAATCCTGGGTAGGTGCCCAAAGGCCAGAGATGGACTGAGACTCAGGTTGTAGAAACAACCTTCTTCCATCATGTCGTCCTGTGGTTTGCATTGCGACCTGATCTGCACCAGCCTTGGTTGTGTGCTTCTCAGTCGCCTCATCCAGTCTGGGCATGATATTACAGTACAGTTGGACAGCATTAATCAAGCCATATTAAAACTAGATGTCTTGTTATTGGAACCACATCATAGCGTTTGCTGCTGGTGTAATGTAAATATTGTATGTGTGACAAAGTGTACCATACTGTATGTAGAGCTGACTGACTGATCAAACTACCTGTGGCAGTCATACAAACTGGAGTGACTGGATGATTTCAATAAAGAATAGCTGTGACAATTTTAACCACGCCCTGGTTTCGTGTTCACTTTGCTTCCTTGTGCATCTCGGCTTAACGGTAAGGGGCCGAAGTCATGACGCAGCTTTATTGACACGCACACTGTGCATTAATGTGTGAGGCTGTCGTATCCCTGACTGCATATCATGCGTGTGGTGCTGTGTTTTCAATCATGCTAAACCAGCCGCAATCACTCGTGCAGAGGGGGGCTGATTAAGAGTGTGCCAGGACTCTGTAGGCAAGACGAGAGGAGAGGAGCAGGAGGAAGAAAAAAAAAGATCATGAGGTGAAAAGAGAGAGTTGAGCCAGGGCGAAGAGGAAGTAACCAGGAGCAAGAAAAGGGAAAGGAGGAATGAGAAAGAGGACCAGAGGAGCAGGTGGTGGAGAGGAGAGAAGAGGTGAAGAGGCCAGGACTGAGGAGTGAAGGGATAGTGGGAAGTCATTGGGGAGGAGGAGGAGGAGGAAAGAGAAAAGGAGCATCAGGAGTTTTGGAGAGAAAAGACAGGGGTAAAAGGAGAGGAGAGAGAGAGAAAGCGAGAAGTCAGAGTGGAGTGGAGAGGAGAGAAAAGGAGGGGATGAGGCGGCTGGGCTAGGGGCCCGGGGAGGAGAAGCTAGGGCCACGGATCAGGAACCAAGTTCCCCAGGGACGGAGCAGGTGCAGGCTGCGAGCGAGGCCTTTGGGCCTGAAGGGGCTGCCAGAGCTTAAAACAATCTGCACTGCTCCTTTTTTAATTTGGCTCTGCGAACAGCCCACCCTCTGCACTGACTGTCTCTCCCTCGCTCTGTGCTTAACAGATCAGCGATCCACAAAGAGGGGTAAACACACACAGAGCAAAATTAAAATCGGAACTCCCTTGGCACGGCAAAACAAATTAGAGCAAACAAATTACAGAGAGTCAACACACAAACAGTGGAGCATCTGTGGCTCTCTGGACTACCAGAGCCGGTGGCTACCTCCCACACCACCACCACCAGAATCAACCTATAGTACAAGTTCACTACAATCTGCGTGCCAGTCCCACACAAACACACTCACACAGGATATCCTTTCAAATCACCCGGCCCCATGTTGAAAACCGTCCTCTGCATTGTGCCGGTTTAGGCTTGGTTTTTGTCTTCAGCATGTGTTGAAGCAGCTGCGGAAGGTTTAAAAGAGACTTCATGATTGTCTTTATGAACATCGGTGTGTGTCAGACATGTGTACACTTACAGCAGTCTAGCCTCAACATTAAAAGTATGAAAGAGAGCAACATTTTCTCTGATGTCAATAATGATAAATGATCAGTTTTTGGTCATTCACCCTTTTAGCTCCAGACAGGTTCTGAAAACAATGACTGATTGAATTTCTGACACATTTGGTGTATTTTCTTAGGATAGACTGCAATAACTATGGTGATCATCATCTAGTACCTTGCTTATATAGGTATTTAAAAACTAACTGGTACAAATTTGCTATTTGCTCATTGATGTGGATCCATTAATGAAATTAAGTCTTCCAATTTACATGTATTAAATATGTTACTGTAGGTTAGCTGTTTTTTGTTCTGTTTTTTTAAATGTATTTATTTATTTATTGGGGGGGGTCTTTTTGATGTTTTTTTTCCATTTGTGTGAGCTCTGTTGGGCTTGGCTGGCCCTGTCCCTTGGCCCCGTGGCCCCTCTGGCCCTCTGGCAGTGACTGTGGCCTGTCCATCTGCCTCCTACTGCCTGGGTCTGGTGGGAGAAGGGCCATGGAAGACCTCCCCATGCCCCTCTTAAACCTCCTCTCCTGCTCCCGCACCGAACACCCCCACCAGCCCCCAGGCCAGCTGCTCAGGCCCCGGAATCTGCACAGTGCTGCCAGGTGGGCCCCAGGACATGCAGTTGGACCCCTTCACATACGCAAGTTAGCACAAGTGAGCACACAAACACATGCACGCTCTCACAATACCAACACATATGCTCAGTAAGCCTCTTTACAAACGGAAGGCCTGAAACACACATGGTTACACGGGTGGCCCACATGAATAAAAACTTCCTCTGATACGCCCACGCACGTTCTGAGCGTGTGCCAGCTCTTTAACACACAGCCTTTGTAGGCTCAGGTGTTTCCCACAGCTCCCTATAATGGTCCGAGTTCACAGGGGTGGGACACCAACAGGTGGCGCTGTTTTCTTTACTAATTACCGCTTTATTTATTCATTGGCATGTGCAGGCTTCCAGATGACTTTGGCTGGCCTGCTTGTTCACAGGATAAAAGCCAAAGTGTGTGTGTGTGTGTGTGTGTGTTTTCCAGGATTTTTTTTCTCTCCTCCTGGGCATACGCCATCTCCAGGTACTGTTTTGGTACTCTAAAGTTTCTTTTCTTCATTGAAATAAAATTAATTATGTAATAAGATAGTGTGCCATCTATCTTTGCCCGTCAGTGTCAGCAGCTAAGTATCACAAACCATTCACTCCTAAATAAACCTGAATCAAGTCAAGTCATGTAATATAAACAACAACATTAAACATATTATGTTGTCATACCATATCCCCTCTGTCTATAATTTCATGTTTGATGTTCCACAAGGATCAGTGTTTGGATCACCTCATTTCTATTCTATTCTATTCTATTCTAAAGTTATCATTTCTTTTAAATTTTGATTCTTCTCTTAGATTTTGGTTGTGATGTCACAAAATCTGCTACTTTTTCATTTGCAAACCTCCAACAACGAAAATGAAATGAAATGTAACCCATGACAGCAACTGCAAGGGTTTTTTCACCAAAAGTCATGGAAAAATGATAAAAGTCTTTGTCCTCTCAACCAACTCATTCCAGAGTTGATTTTCAAAATCTTTTGTCTCTCCTTTGCTTTAAATTGTGCTTTCTTAGTCCTCTAAGAGAAATATCTGTCTTTTTATCTGTTAAACGTGCCACTCTGCTGGTCATTGGTTGTGTCTAATGTGGGCCCAAAACTGAAACAGAGAGCTAAAAGTCATAAAATCCCCATAAAGCTAATGATAAATGTTGTGTTTGGTGATAATTCCACATGGGGTTTTATGTTTTTTTTAAGGCATATCTATTATAGCATCATTTTCTACATTTCTTTTCCTGAATATTTTGGTTATATTAACATTGTTTGTTGTGGTGTGATGTGGTGACTTTGTTCTCGTTCCCTTTCTTCTGATCTCAGCCAAATTCATAATCTGTCAAACATTAGAAACTTTTCCTTGCCAAGTTTTCTTCACTTTTCAAGATCCTTGGAGACAGAGCGAGTCAGCGAGTCCCCCGATATTGTGGTGTGTCACAGTACAGAGAGACACCGCCATGGACCAGACCCTATCATAGCTCCCCTTCTGTCGACCCATTATCTGTCTCCCCTGTGCACCTCTTCCCTTTTCTCCCCTTTCCCTCCCCTCGCCTTCCTCTGGATGTTATCTCCAGCCGCTTATGCCCTAATACCCCAATTGTTGTGCTCTAAAAACAATAATTAGCAATCCCAAACGAGACTGAGGGGCGAATTTAACAGCTTTCTTCTGATGTGTTTTTTTTCCTTGCCTTTTTCTTTTTATCTCCCCCCTCCTTTTTTCATAAGAGCAAAGAGAGGTGGAGGGGGGGATTCAGGGAGGTGTTGGCAAAGCCTCTTTAAACTCTCTGGTATTATGGAGGATTATTTTTGTGCCGAGATCCTGGCTTGTGTGCCTGTTTTTTCTCTCTCTCTCTCTCCTCTCCTTTTCTCTTCTTGGTTGTGGCAGACACGCTAGGTAAACAGTTTGTGTCACACTTGATTGCGTTTGAGAAATTAAAAAACAAGAATCACAATAGGCCAGGGCTGGGGGATGAGGACTGGGGGGACACTGACACCATAAGACCCTGGCTCTTTGGGGACCCCTGGTACGACGTGTGACAGAGCTGCCCTCGCAGCCACAACAATACAAGACCTTGTCCTTCAGAGAACACTCCTCGCTCCCAGTCTCTGAGTCTATCTGCACTGGGCCATCTGCTCTCCTTCTCTCTTCTTCCTCCTCCTCCTCCTCCATGACTCCTTTCAGAGAGATGGTGTGTTTGAATCTGGCTCAATTATTCAAGTACTTACAAGCACAAACACTCTACCAGGTTGGAGGTGTGCAAATGTGTATGCGCTTTCTAGACATATTCCCCTAGTGATTCACATACAAGCTGTGTCTATACACACAGAGAGTGGAACATCTGTGCCTGTCTCTAAAATCAGCGCAAAAAGTTAAAATACGGCAAGCCATTTACAGTAGACACCGAATAAAGCTCAGCTCGAGAAATTGTTATTAAAAAGCTTCTCGGCAAAATGTAATTCCCTCTGTGCGGAAATATAGATCCATAATGCGCTGAAAACAGTTGGCCAGGATATATGCCCGAAACACACAGAACTGTGTGCAGTTCGGATGCAGTCCCATAGAGGGCAGTGCAATGCTACAAAAGAAAAATGATAGCAAGCATGGCTTCGGAGACCATAGGCAAAGGTGCAAAAGTGTACAGTTCATATAAACTGTGTTGTTTGGCTCTGATGAGGACCCATTTGACTAAATAGGTTAAAGCTTTGAATGCTATCTATTCATCAGTTATGAATTGTGTTTTTATGGTTCAATGTGATGCTGTGCAAACGGGGACTGTATCTTAAAGATGGATGCAGCCCCTGAGGGCTGAAAAGTGAGGTGAAAGTGCTTTAAACATGTGCTTATTCTGATAATAGCCAGCAGAGGGAGACTCCTAATGGTTACTATCATATGAGCATGTAGTGTTGCATGGTTTCTCAGTCAAAAAATTAGATCACATTTAGTTTCAAAACAGCAAGATGCCCACAGGGAAAACGCTCAGTTCCAGGTTTCAGAAACTTCCCTAATCAATGGATAATGTCACGGTTGCTAAGTCCCACTACAGTCTATGGTCCATACAGGTCTGCATTGTCTTCTGTACAAGTCAACACTCATAACGAATCGTAAGTAAGTAAAATTTATTTGTATAGTACAAATTGATAGACAAAAATCACAAAGTACTTCCCAATAAAACCACAAATATAAATAAAATAATAATATAAAACAATGAAAAACTAAATTAAAAGCTTGTTTGTATAGAAATGTCTTTTTAAAAGAGTCAGTGGAGTCTACACAGCATAAAGACAATGGAAGAGAATTCCACAGCCTTGGTGCCAGTGCGCCAGCCCAATCCCCACGTGTTTTAAACCTAGTACGTGGGACACAACAGTAACTTCTGACCTGAAGACCTCAGTGCTCGGGAAGAAGCATGAGGTTTCAACAGGTCAGAGATATACTGGGGAGCTTCACCATGTAGAGCTCTAAAGGTTAAAACTAAAATTTTAAAATGAAGCCAAAACTGCAGTAATATGTGACCTCGTGTTAGTGCCAGTTAATGTTTGTAATGTTCTAAAACTGAATCAAACAAAAATAATGCAAATAGTCAAAGCTAAAGTTACAGCTAAAGAAAAATCAGAAACCAGAGCTCCTAGCTTAACCCAAAACACAGTTATAGCTATAGCTAACACTTAGTTTGATAAAAAACATTTACTACTAACTCTTTGTTATTAATTTGCTAGCCCATGGGGCAACAGCGCATGTTGCCCTGTGACAGCTGGTATAATACAGATGGATGGATGGTGCAACAGCTATTAAACGACTGCTGTAAACAGCTGTAACTTCTATCGAGCCATCCTTTTTCTGAATAACTATCATACTCTGTCCAGAGTAGCCAGCATCAGTAACATAATAACTACCAATTATTCCTCCCATAGAGCGGATCAGTCAGGGCCTCGTAGTATACTACATTTATCTTGTCTAAAACTGAGAAAGGTGATTTGTTCCAGTGGCTGTCCTTTGTTTGCCGTGAACTCTATCAACACTATCTGGACGTGCATTTTTTCAACAAAAGTCTAATCTGTTTATTGGAATCAACAATGCAATTTTTGCCTTTTTTGGGGTTTTTTCACCTTAAACTTTAAGTCAGAATTTTATGATAGTGCTTACTGTATTATTGTGCACATGGACTGTAACCTCTCTTATTACTAGTATCAGTGGTGTTTTGACATTACACTTTACATAATAATACTGCCAAAGCATAAGAATTTACAATAAAATAGAAACACAATAAAATCATTACTGGTATATATTAATTATTACACCTACAGTATGTCTGTGTGTGTGTGTTAGTAATTACATAAAAATTTGTTACATGTAGAAATTAAAAAATAAGAAAAATAATTAGTTACGAATAATGAATTTTTCAGTAATCAATAAGTAAATCAACTTTTGTGAACAGCACAGTCAGGATGATTCATTAATTAAATACATCTCAACACAGCAGAGCTATTAAAAGGCCCGTTTACTCCAATAATCACTAAAGACGACTATATGCTCAAAAACAGGTGACGTTCAGTGAGACAAGCTGCTTGTTAAAACAGAGTTATCGACTGTCTCTGCCACCCAAAAGGTTTGTGTGAGGTAAGACACTCAACACAGGCACAGAAATGCTGACGTGGAAGAGAGAGGTGTCATAGCAGCAGTGTCATAAGAGGTGAGTTCAACTCCAGCAACACCTATTCATGTTACACTCAGCAAAACCTTTTCTCATCTTTTGTAGCAAATTATCTCAGCCTAAAAACTGCCTGTAAACCCAATTTAAACACTGTTTAAGCTAACATATTAAGTTAGCTCCAATGCAAAGTATCACATTGGTGCTATGGACTTCGTGCTATATGTTTTTCCGAGTTATTTGCCATTTCATTTTAAAATAAAAACTTTGTTCAACTGACTGTTACAGCAGGCTGAAAACAGTCTCCAAGTATTTCAAACAAGTTAGCTGCAGCCTCAGAGACCCACGGCCGGTTTCATTTTCTTTAGTCTTTACTTTGTGTCGAAGCGTTTACTTGTGACTGGCCAGGGCCACAGAGACTAGCTTTAAGCCAAACACTAACCCATTTATCACCCTTGGTTCTCTTGCCTGTGTTTTTCAGTTTTTGTTCTGTTTTTGTTACAATCAATCATGTTTGATTCAATACACCTCACTTTACTAAATTAAATCTGGAGTTTTGGATAAGAGTTTGTGCTTAATCTTGCAGCACATTTGCTTATGATTATTTGCATTTGACAATTTTGCAGGAGTAAACCTGAGACAGGTTCCACCCAAACTGTCGCAAACTGCGCCTCCGTCAGGGGACCAACCTGAAACCGGCCTGCCTGCAGCTTGCAGGCCTCCCCCAATATATAATGTGTTGTTATACTGTCACTGGAAGGAGCTCAACCAACCCCGCAGAGACGGCACCGAAATTCATTAATCTAATTAAATATGTCGTATTGCCCAAATGAGACGCTGGTATGGCTTTGCTGCAGGATAAGTGCAAAGTAGGGCTGGGTCCCACAAGAGTAGCATACGTGCAGACGTGCGCTAACGCTACTGCGCTTCATTACACTCTTAATTACCTATTGTTTCTAACTAGTTGGTGGCGTTTTAATGAGAATCTACAGGCAGTTAAATGTAATCTAAATTTTCTAATCTACTGGTCCATTACCAAGGAGTCAAAATGTTATTGGTTTTGTGAGTAATCAGACTTTTAAATGGTGCTGATATCACTCCCGGAGGGCAAGGAGTGGGTTTCGACTGTGTAATTGAATTCAGTTTTTTTTTTTTTTTTACCCTTCTTCTTCTTCTTCTTCTTCTTCTTCTTCCTCCTCTTCTTTTCTGGGAGCTGAGAGGAAGATTTTTGTGCTGCGGCTGGCCGCTCGGGTCGAGGAGCATGTCTTCGGTTCCGGTTGGATCACAGGGTTTTTCCGCACATGGGTCACCATGGCGACCCCTATGAGAAAATGTGTGCGCGTCACGACAGAATGTGTGTTTGTGTGTGTGTGTACGTGTTTATGTGGAGTGTGAATATGTGCGCATGCATTTCTGTGAGAGTGTGTTTGTGCCCCCGTCAGCCTCAGCGCTCTGCTGTGCTGTCACCTGCAGCCAGATAAGCCAAAGGATTTATCACCCACTGAATTGCCTTTGAGTGGTGGATAAAATGGCTCCAATACATTCTCGTATGAAAACGCTGCGAGGTTAATGAGAGCCAAATTCACAGAGGGCTAAATCTATTAGGTTTTCATGGACGGAATCAATCAACATGCACCACACCGGCTGATTTGTCATATTGAAGCATTGCCCGTTTGAATTCCAAAACACAATCCTCCTCACAGAGTGATTCACTTTGATTTTGATTGCCTCTTCATCAAGAAGATGACAGCTATGAACTAATTTTCTTTTCTATCATGTTACACACTTATTAGCTCCGGCTGTCCTTGGCAGATGACTGATTCTTTTCCTTTTATAGAGCTACAGTTGGATTTTCCACAGGTCTGTTCAAACAATCACAATCTTGCTGTATTCTTCTTCTTTTTTTTTTAAGTCAAATTACTTTGGTTTCATCTTTTTTTTATTTGCATAAAGGATAAACCACTGTCTAATTAAATTCTACCAGAGATGCGCTCATACTTGAAGATGGATTTCCCGATACTCAGTTGATGCCTATGGTGCATGCTGTATATCTTTTCATCTCAGGTAGCGAAATCATTCAAAAAGGTCAAGTTAAAGAAAAACTGTCATCATATTATAATGAGGAAAATGCTGCTATGAAACCACTACCAGCAGGCAGTTAGCTTAGTCCAGCCTGGCTCTGTCCAAATAAAAATTTCCTAAAAAGAGCAGCTAAACAGTGATATCAGTTGTCTGGTGCTACTTTTTGAAATGACTGATACAAGTGCTCTTGTAAAAACAAAAGGGAGTGTTTCATTGTAAAAAGAACCACAAAGTCAGCATTTGGAGCAAGCAACAACCTCCAGGGTTGTAAAATAAATCAAACGGTGAAGCTGCAGTTCCTGGAATGGCAATTTCAGGCTGACTCCAAGACATAGATGGTTACAGCCTGGTACAAAAATATGTTTTGTTTGTCTTTGGATTGTTCCCACCTTTGGGCAGAGAGTGGGTAGGTAGAGCAGGTCATCTACTAAGCGGACATTTGGTGGATCAATTCCCCGGCCACTCCAGTCTCCATGTCCAAGTATCCTTGGGCTAGATACTGAATCTTGAATTGCCCCCAATGCATCCATCAGCTTTAGTCTGTGTGCGAATCTTAAACAAGGCCCTTAGGTAGAGAAAAAAACCCCACTTGGGTTAATAAGGCTTGCAGTAGAAAATGCATGAATGCTCAGAGTAGAAAAGCGCTATATGAGTACGAGTCCATTTACGGTCATAACAACTGTATGATAGATTGATGGGGGTTTTTTTATAACTCATTACGCCCACATAGCTGTCTGCTGAGCCTCACCTTTGCTAACTGGTGTTTCTAGATTAGTCCCCTCAACTGTGTTTGCAGAGTTTCTGGTATGGTTTATAAATGCAGCTTGCTAACAAAGTTTGCTAGCATTAGCTAATAACTCTAAGATCTTATCCAAAATAACTACTAATTCTTAACACTATTTTGTAGTGTTTTTTCTTTTCTTTTCTTTTTGGCTTCCTGCTTTTGTGCTTTCTTCTGTTTATTCTTTAAAAATTTTGTTTTATTTAAGCTGGCAGTTTAAGCTAGCTCTACCCCAAGACAGGTAGTAGTGCTAGCTTAAAAGCAGCAATCCCATACCAGAGGGTGTTATCCATGAATGCTAGTGGTGGTTGCGAGCTAGCTTTTTAGCAACGTCCATCAGTAATTCACTGCTTTTTATACTGTTTCCAAAAATTGAAAAGGGAAAGAAAAAAAACAAAAAACAGCACCCACTTGTCAGTCAAATTAGCCAAGCCCTTCATAATGAATAACAATAAGCTCCTATCATACGGAAACCGAAATATGTTTATTTCTGCTCTGGGCATTTTCACTTTGACTTTGTGGAGATTAACTTGTCTTTGATGCTAGCTTCATGTTTCCACTTGCTTGCCAAAAACACATCCAACTTTAGTCCTGGATACTGGAGTTTGATTCTTATTCATGGCCATTTTTAAATGTTCAGGTTTTTTTTTGTTTGTTTGTTTGTTTTTTTTGTAGATCCCTAACCATCGGGATTCTTCACATTAACTTTTATCGAGTGGAAAAAAGTTAACGTTCGTCCTATAGCTTCACTCTGTTTATATTATGCTAACATTATGGGCTCAAATTGTGGTCATAAATATTTTGTACTTGTACATCAAATGCGTATTTGTGAACTGAGTTTTGTAACCTTGTAAACCAAACTATCTGAAAATTGTATGCTTGTGCATCTACAGATGAGAATTTGTGTGTGTGTAAAAAGTTTTGTGTTTGTAAAAAATATTTACACGAGTTACAAATTTTTTTGTTACAGATACAAAGCAAAAAACTACGTGTAAAACTCTGCAGTCAGGTTTCCTGGCTGCATGTGGATTTCTGCAAGTACAAATTTTGACCCGATTTTTCTTCCTTTCAGCTGACTGGTCAATGTCATGTCAATCACAAATTTAACAATCAAATCAGAGAACAGATGGGTTTGGCAGTTGGAGGGGTGCTAGCAATCACGTAGCACATCATTATATACCAGCTAGCCAAACTTCAGTAACCCAACAAACGTCACTGCTGTTTACTTTCCTGTCTTCATTTATGTCGGAAGTGATA
>VUQG01013583.1:4508-14610 GCA_015106755.1 Etia nguti
CCCACCCCCAACAGCACCTTCAGCCCAGACCACCAGCCCAACGGCCAGAGCGACGCCTCACCGCCCTCTGCCCCGTCGGGGGGCCCCGACTCCAGCAGCCCCGTCCAGCACGCCTCTGCGGGGCCCGGCGTGGCCTACGCCATCATCGCTGCCTCCCCCGCCACCAGCAACGGGGTGTCTACTGTCAGCGAAGCTGTCAAGGTGCGAAAAATGGACAGAAACCACATTAATAATAATAATAATAATATTAATAATAAACATGCACATTGTACCTCCTGGAGAATGGTTTGTGACAGCTTTGGACATGTTTCCAGCCTTTAAGTCAAACTTTCATATTGAGCCATTTGTTAGTTTTCTTTGGTGCCCCCTGGTGGCAGAGCCTGCTGAAACTCAGCTGTTTTTACTGTTCATCAATGTGTTCGTGTCTGATTAAAGCTAAACTCAGACTTCACTGAAGCTGCTTTAAAGAGTTTTAATCTGGTTAAATGAAACAGGAAGTCGTCTACACAGGGCAGGTCAAAGTTCAGAGGGTCACATCTCCTCTGACGTCACCTTTTTGTTTCCAGGTGATCATCATCCAGCCGCAGGCGCCCAGCAGCACCGAGGGGTCCCCGGGGATCCACGCCGAGCCACCGTCACAGGAGGCCACTCCCACTCCCAAATCCCCATCCACCCCCAAATCCACGTCCCCGAAGAAAGACGAGGACCCCGAGGTGAAACGTTACTCTTCATCTTCATCATCATTACAGTCAGCAGTCAAATCCAACTGAGCTACATCCTCACGTCGTCTTCTCTCTCTCTCACTTTTCCAGAAAATCGCCTTCATGGTCGCCCTCGGCCTCGTCACCACCGAGCACCTGGAAGGTGAGTTTCCGGCTGCTCAGGAGTAACCGAGTACTTTTACTCGAGTACTAACCTGATCGACTTTATGTGACAGCTGCTCCTCATTACAGTTTGATCAATTCAGAGAAAACATTGATAAAAAGCTGAGGGTACACACTGTATGGGGCCACCTGTGGACTGTCAGCAGATGAAGCAGCAGTTTTTAAAGTGTTTGTGTTTCTGTGAACAGAAATCCAGATGAAGAGGCAGGAAAGGAAGAGGAGAAGCACAGCCAACCCGGCCTACAGCGGCCTGTTCGAGCCAGAGGTCAGAGAGCCGCAAACCGCGGCGATTGGCTTTAATCTCAGATTAAATGAGGAATGGTAGTCCTGCTTGTATTTGTGGTCTCACTCTGTCCCTCATGTCCCTGCAGCGTAAACGCCTGGCGTCACATTACCTGAACAGCTCGCTCTTCCTGTCAGCACGAGGTAAGGAACAGCTCACCGTGCTCCGCCTGTATCAGCACGTTTACAGTCACAATCAAACACTTTAACTCCGCGTTCTCACAGTTTTAAAGTCAGTTTCACCTCTCATTACCCTCAGCAAAAGCAGTGAAACATGACCTTTAACCTCATGGACTGTTTCACTGATCCTGAACTGAACTGAAATGTTTAAATTTGTTTCTGAATGTGCAGAGTTCACCCTCATGTCCTCACGATTCATGGTTCAGACATCACTGGACTCCACAGGGTGACCTCTGACCTGCCAGCAGGAAGTAGCACCTGCTGATGCTCATTCACTCATTAATTCATTCAGTCATTCACTCAGCTCATTCATTGCAGTGATCTGATTGGTTGATCTTGACTCGGTTACTAACCTACCTAAGATGTTTTAACTGAATGGCCTGCACGGCTTCTCCTCTAACCTGCCACTAACCTCTGCTCTGCTTCAATCCACATGCTAGACTCTGAGGATTTCTGCTGGAAGGTAGGTCATGAGACTCATGATGTCATGCCTGTGTTACCTGTTTGTGCTGCAGTCTCTGGCTTATAAATGATACGATATCACCAGGCGTTTCCTGTCCCACAGACGTGTTTCGGGTCTTCTGTTTTCAGACGTGCATTAAAGCTCTTCATTTAAATGATCAGCCCATCTCTCTCTTCACTGTCACTGACACTGTGAGATCATAGGTTAGCAATGTGTCAATCACAGGTTGCCCCACCCTAAACTGTCCCCTGCTTCCTGCTCCTCTAATGGGACGTCATTTCCAAAATGAGCTACATGTTTTATTGTAAAAGTATCAGATGGAGTTCACTGAGCTCAGAGTTCACTGAGCTCCCCCTGCTGGTTGTTAGAGAGAATGCAGACCCTGGTGGATGAGGCTGGTACTGATGGATACTTTTCGTGCTCTGACAGCAGGACTTGGAGCATGACGACCACTGTGCCGTATGTAAGGAGGACGGCGAGCTGCAGCAATGCCACAACTGCCCTCGAGCCTTTCACCCCACCTGCCTCCACCCACCGCTCAAAACCCCACCCAGAGGCCCCTGGTACTGCCCCAAGTGCCAGAAGAAGGTACAACCCCCCCCCCGTCCTCACAGGTTCATAGGTTTTTGGTTTTCGGTGTTCAGCGTGTGCGTCTAACAGCATCGATCTGTTTTCGCTCTCCAGGTCCTGAATAAGGAGAACATGTCATGGCCACAGAACTTCGTTCAGTCCTACGTTACACACAAGACGGGTAAGACATGCGGCGAGCGGCCATGTTTGTCAGAGCGTGCTGACGGTGCACTGATGCATGTTTGTGTGTGAGCAGTGAGGCAGGAGGAGAAGCGACGGCTGCTGAGGAGGAACAATGAGCTGAAGAAAGAGTGTGCTCACCTGGAGGAACAAGACAAAAAGCTCAACAAGACACTCAAAGTAAGGACACACACGCACACACAGAGTTCACCGACACACTGTGGTCACAGGTATGGGTCTAACTTTTCCAGCTCTTTTGATCTTTCATAACTTTATAGGAGCAGCAGCAGTCTTCACATTATGACTCTTGCAGTGGGTTTAAAACTGATTTGGTTGCAATTTCTAAAAGAGTTTAAATGTGTAACTTTCATGTGGATATCTGCTGTAGTTTTGGAAAAATAACATAAATTAACTTAATAAAAAAAACATATTACATAGTTCAATTTTATTTACATAGCGTTAATTCAAAGAACAGCGGTGTTTTATACTGGAGTGACTTTATAATAATAGATTATGAAGATTTATGAATAGAATGAAGAAGAAACACTCAGTGCATCATAGCTTACACCTATTGCAGCATAACTAAGGGGAGGATTCACCTGATCCAGCCCTAACTATATGCTTTATCAAAAAGGAAAGTTTGAAGCCTAATCCTAAAAGTAGAGATAGTGTCTGTCTCCTGAATCCAAACTGGAAGTTGGTTCCACAGAAGAGCGGCCTGAAAACTGAAGGCTCTCCCTCCCATTCTACTTTTAAATACTCTAGGAACCACAAGTAAGCCTTAAGGAACTGTATATAGTCCAGAGGATGTGGACATTTCCTGTTTAGATAGGTTGATTGATCCTAATTTAGACTTCTGTTTAAACTGATAAAGAAAACACTCCTGTTGTCTTCCATAGATGGTTTCTCCAGGACTGAAGGTGATGGCAGTTTGAAGTGTTTCCCTTTTTAGAGTTTATTTACTAAAAGCTTCACCTGCTCTGGCCAGCTTACCATCATTAACAGCACTAAATCAGAAAGGTGACTCATTACACGTTTACTAGTGCACTGCATGGAAACACCACCAGAGGGGAGTATGCAGCAGTAAACAGCTGAGCTCAGCCAGCTGTGAAACAGAAAAAGGCATGCTAAACAGAGTGTAAGGGTCCATCTTTTGGGGTTTAGTGCTGTTGATGAGGGCGAGGCAGCCAGCTAAAAAACGAAGCACTTTAAACTGCTGTCACCTTCAGCTGGATGGAAGAAGGGTTCAACTGTGTTTAGCATGCCTTGTTTCTGTTTCACAGCTCACTGAACTCAGCTGTTAAAACTACAAACTGCCCTCTGGTGGCGTTTTAAAGCATTGTACTAATACGGCCTCTCAGTAGCCATTCCTGGTAGAACCCACGTTTCTGTCCCATCCAGGCAGCTGGAACCATAAGACTGAACACCTGGTTATACCTGATTTTAACACCTGATCTGTAGCAGGTAATACGTGTCCCCCAGATGAGTGATCAGAATGCTGCTCACATGGTAATGCCAGGTGTGCCGGTGTACCTGTTGTGCCTAACAGGAAGTTGCTCTTTTGTTTCCTGTTGCTGCAGCAATGCATGGACCTGCGTGAGCGCCTGCTGGGACAGCAGAGAGACACTCAGGCGTCGCTCGACCGCCTCAAAACTCTCATCAGGTTGATCCAACGCGACCAGCTCATCCAGGTCACCATGACGACCACCGCCACCATCGCCACCTCGCTGCTCTCACAGTCCTGGATCAAATCCACCAGCACCGCCACCGCCGCCACCCCCCCGGGCCCCTCGGCCACGCCCCTGCAGACAAGCCACAGCCAGGACGACGTCAACATCTAGCCCCGCCCACCAGAGCTCCGAGTTTTTACACAGAGGGCAGCGGTGATGATTTCTTTAGTCAGAAAAATATTGATGAAGAGCCTCTATCCTCCACACGATTCAAGTATTTTTTAAAACCCAACACCTACAGTGCTTACGAGATTTCTTTTTTTAAGTTCTTTTCTATTTATTAACATTCTTGGCCTTAATGTATTTATTACAAAAAGTTCGATTACAGCGTGGCGGCGGGAACGCGCGGCCCAGAAGATATTTCCCTTTTTTGAAACACAGGTCTGATTCTCGTCCTGCATATAGAGAGAGAGAACAGTAGAGTTAGAGTAGATCCAGGATGGATGGAAGTGGACGGACTGTACATTGATATATCCGAGTAGATGTTTGTTCTCATTCTCCTATGAACAATGTTTTTGCCATAATGATTCAGGAAAATGTTTTCATCGTGTATGTGAACGCATACGAGCCTTCAAACAAAAGCAGAGAATAACTTTTTTCAGTATTAATAGAGTTAAAGTCAAAGAAAAAAAGTATTTAAGATTAAACTACAGAAATTAGCATTTCTAGTGGAGATTTTAGTATTTTCATGCTGATGCCTGTTGAAAAATGTAAGTTTGGAGTATTCAAGGGGATCACTGTACATATGTTGTATTATTATTATCATTATTATTATTATTATTATTATTGTCACCATCATGATCATCGCAGGGTTTTTCTTTTTCGGTTTTCAAACTTTACCGAAGTCACACGTCTGAACGAGAGTTCCTGCTTGTTTAAAACATCCACTTCCTGTTTGACAGCAGAGCCACATAAACATGCCAGACATATTTTCATTAAAATTCGTTTACTATTTAAATTAATAGTAAATAGCAATGCAACTAGATTGTGAAAATATCTGCAGAGCTTCACATTCTCTTTAAGGTTTAGTTGAAGAAAAACAGAAAACAAACCATCCAAACTCTAATCTTTGCTCTTGAAAAACTGAGACCGCAATTAAAAAGTCAAAACTGCTCTGTAGCTCTAAATGATATGAATTATTAGAAAACTATTTATAAAAACTGCTGAGCCCGACATTAAACTGGATTTATTTGGTCCAAACACCATGATGGTCAGATACCATGAGCGCTGATAGTAGGACCACAACCCTTATGGGAGGTTCAAACACAGACCCAGCCTAAGTTTGTCTGCTGCTCACCGTGCAGTCAGTGGACGCTCTGCTGGACAGGCTGGGTCACTCCTCATTCATCCTCAGCACATTATCTGCATCATGCTCAGTTTAAAAAACCAAAAATGTTTCAGTATCAGATACCTTGTACGCTGAAACAGACAGAAGGAGAAGCTGCTTCCACATTAACGAGGGGTCTCCACAGCACGTTTAATCTGGAGAGTTTTACTCCTGACGTGACCTCAAACGGATTTTTGTCTCATTTCAGAATCAAACATCATCACCTCAACAACTACACCGTGGAGCCACTAATATACTGATATCAGCTGATAATATGGGTCATTAATGAAACCTTGGCCCAACAAACACCCATCAAAATACTGAGTTTAGTCCTGTTAGACCACAGAAGCAACACATTTATGGCTTTAATATTAAGAACCAGCAGATCTTCAGTAATCACTGAATGAACTGTAAGCAGTGTGTAAGTGAACTTCTTTCTTCATGCTGAGCTAAATTAAAAACGTCCCGCTCTGCTGTCACAGGAAGTGATTGGTTAAGTGAGCGGGGACCGCCGTGTTCGCTCACAGCTGCACTCGAACACGCCGACGTTCAGTCGATCTGACGCACCCGCCCCCTCTCCCCTTTAACCAGTATAGAAAATATGCCAAAAAACGTTTCGTTTTGTACTGGGATCAGTAATGTGCTTTTTTTCTTCCCCTGCCCGTTTTTATATTTTTCGCTTTTTTTACTCGTGTTTTTCGAACAGCGACAAGCCTGTTAATCCGACAGATGAACACTGCCTCAAGTACAAATCGTTTGAAATCCAGGGTTTGCGTCTTTGTTGCGTCATTTTATAAACATGTTGATCGGAAATGGGACCGCTCTGTCAAACTGTCGGCGGGCCAGGACGCCGCCGTTGGTCCATTTGTCTCGCTAGTCTTCCTGCTGGTCCAGAGAGGTTCCATTTGAGTGTTACGAAGTTAGATTTAGTACATTTTTTATTTGTTTATCATGCAGCTCTCAACTTCCTGTCGATGCACAAACATGAAGAAACAGTCAGAGAAACGAAGGCTTTATCAGGAGGACGGGAAGGAATACATAAAGACGTGATTTTATTTTATGAGTCATATCAAGTCCAAAATACCGAAAAGATCCTTAATGTTGGAGAAACATCATCTGCACAAAAGATTAAAAAACAGCCAAGCGACTCTGAATGAAAGAAACGATGAGCAATACATCGCCAAAATGGTTCCAAAGTGACTTCACGTGCAAAGGCCTCTGTTGGCTTTTGAGCGTGCTGAGAAACAAAGGTGGGCACGGAAACACGACAGCTTGACTTTTCCAAAAGATGCTTTGAAGCTGACGCCTGAAATCTGTGCACCTTCACGTCCATGAAGCTCTCAAAGAAAAACTGAATTTTAGAACCTCAACCCCGAAATCGAATAAATCAGGGACACCGAGACTGAAAGGATTTTTGGTTTGTACTACTTTCATTTTGGCTTAAATCTGCAAACATGTTCATAATGATGGATTCTTGTAACTCCAAGAGTCAGTAACATGAACTGACAAAATAAATAAAAGAACAGACGGCATCATTAAGGATGAATTTTAAACTACTGAGAGTAAGAAGAAGGCGTGGGTTGTGAAGGTGCACAGACGACGGACACCTCGGCTGACCGAGGGATCCCAAACTCAGATGAACGTCTCTCAGCACCAGTATTTCCTGCGTCCATCATTCCCTCCATCGTCAAATAAACAAGTAGTTTTTCAGAATAAGAGCAGTGTCAGATTACAGAGCTTGGAAGGGAAGAAAATGTCAGTACATTCTGACCCCAAAGTGCTGATCTCTAAACCATGTGCTCGGGTTAGTGAGTCCTGGTGCAAATAAAATGTTTCACATCAGAGGAAAGCAGCACATTGGCTATAAATTTAAGAAGTGTGGAGAAGAGAAGCATCGTGATCTGTATGGCTAGCTTAGCTAATGAAGTCTTGGATTCAGCCCTTTCAAAATAAAACAGTTCAGTTTATGCTCCTGCATTATTAGTCAACACAAAAGGTCATCCACACATTTTTTTGTTCACTAACTTTGACCAATTATAACCATATACTATAATCTTAATTGAAGTTTAAGAATCTGCAAGAATCTTTTCATAAATAATAAATATAAATTTTTAAATTCTCATAGTCATAATATTGGGGCTCCACATGTTGGATGATAACACGGGTGTCTGACTTCAGTGTCAAGCTGCATCCACAAACACAGATATCTGCTAATTAGTGCTCAGTAACATACAGTTAAAGCCCTAGAATTTCACCAAAACTGAAGCTCTGATTTCTTGGATGACCTGTTAGTACAGTAACCTCACAGCAGCCAGATTGTCCAAAAGGCTCCAACAGCACAAACAGTTGAGAGGTGACGCCTAGCAGACAGCTAGTAGCCACAGCCACCTGTGTCACCATCACCTGCTAGTCAAAGAGGTCACGCCCCTAAATCCAAACTTCAGACCTTAATACAGTTTAAACAGTTGAGTTATAAAAAAAAAAACTTTCTCCCCCTTAGTTATTTGTCTTTGACTCCAGATATGAACCTCAAAATAACTGTTAAGTCTCCTTCTTCTCCAGTATATAAAACTGTGTCATCTGCATATAGAGACACTCTCTTCTTCTCATTCATCTCTTTTACTTCCTCTTATCTTTATTCTGTAACAAAAGTTTGATACAGTTGTTATAATGGGGGAAATTATCTAAAGAGACCAAACAGTTTTTGTATCAGGCTGTAAACGTGTTTATTTTTACTGACTCACTGCTGCTGCCTCTGGTGGACATTAGAGGAACTTAACTCTTGAACTAAACTCTTCCTGGCTCTGAATCTGAGACGAACCTTCAGTAAAGTGTAAAACCATCAGATTAAATCTTTGAGGGTGACGTGAATGATGCCATGTGATGCATATCGAGTAGGGAAATAAAACCAGAAGGAAACCATATCAGCGCTCTGTGCCACGTCCATGCTCCGCCCCTTTAAAATGAACAAACCTGTCCCTGCAAGCGAACCTCTTCATCTGTTTCTAGAAATCCTCTCCGGGAGAAACTGTGCAGTGCTTAAACAGATCTATTTTAATACACGAGTCGACATTTGAACAAAAACATTTTTATATTCTTTTATGGAGGAGCAAATCGAGAAAACAGAACATTGGATTTTCTATTGTTTGCCAGTTCTGCATTCTGACTTCTCGCTTCGGTGTATTATTTTAACCACGAGGAGGCGGCGACGGCGACACGAGGGTGTTTAGATGGAAGTGAAGTGTGTGTTGGCTGTGGAAGTAGAAGTTTTCTTTGTCATTGATAAGGGGACTGTCCAGTGGATAGTGTGTATAGGAAAGTGTTTGTCTTAAATATGCCAATGTAGTTTTTCTTCTTTATGATGCATTAAAAAGACGATTGATGGAAGGTGGTAAACGGTTAAAGAGTAGTCTCACCTTTTTGTACCAAGTTCTTACGAAAAATTTAATCATTAATAAACAAAATTCAAGAATAAAAATGGCTCAAATTTGTTTTATTCTTAGCAGTTTCTTAACGATCTGTTTTCTCATGCTCTTATTTTTAAAGTCCAGTCATTGTGTTTCCTACTTGCTGACTCACTGATGAGGTTTCTTCTTTGGTGGTCCTCCTCCAGCTCTCAGACCACCTGATGGAATGGGATTTTCCCACACGTTCACCTCTTATTTGAAGAAAACATGGTTCAGAGCAGAAATGAACCACCTTCACACCTGAAAACCGAGAGCTGAACCTGAACTCACCTGCGTACAGGTGTCTTCAGGCTCGGAATCTGGATTTCCTCAATTGTAGATGCAGATTCGGATCTCACCAGCTTTCGACGTGAAATTCTGCTCAGTGGGAAGCAGAACTTTCTGAATTTAATGCTCACGATGAAATCACAGAGTGTGCTCAGTTTGAGCAGTCACAGGTAAAGATTGGTCCACAGGAGCCTCAGGAGAGGCTGAAGGTGAGATCTGCTGAATTTAAATTGGGGACAGAAGATGGGACGAGTTGACCGTGTACCTGCATGCTCATTGGCTAATGAACATACACTTCCTGATTATTGGATGAAGCTGCTCTGCACCAATTAGTTAAACTGCAGAAATGTCTTAAAGACATAAAGACCTGGATGGCCGCTAACTTTCTGCTTCTTAATTCAGATAAAACTGAGGTTATTGTATTCGGCCCTGAAAATCTTAGAAATATGGTATCTAACCAGATTCTTACTCTGGATGGCATTACCTTGGCCTCCAGTAACACTGTGAGGAACCTTGGAGTCATTTTTGACCAGGATATGTCCTTCAATGCACATATTAAACAAATATGTAAGACTGCTTTCTTCCATCTGCGCAACATCTCTAAAATTAGAAATATCCTGTCTCAAAGTGACGCTGAAAAACTAGTTCATGCATTTATTACTTCCAGGCTGGACTACTGTAATTCATTATTATCAGGATGTCCTAAAAACTCCCTGAAAAGCCTTCAGTTAATCCAAAATGCTGCAGCAAGT
>VUQG01013587.1:1512-15675 GCA_015106755.1 Etia nguti
GTGTAGCATTTGGGGTTTTTTTTTTTTTTTTTTTTAAATTGAAAGTGAGTGTTTAACTCTTGTGGAAGGAAAGCCATCGTGCAAAATCTGCTACCTGTCTGTGATTCAGAATGAGTGACATGTATGCAAAAGTAGCTGGGTGAAGTGTGACTGGGCTTTGAGTGGTTCTCAGTGAAGGCACATGGACTCAGCATATGTGGTTACCAAGCTGGTGTTAGTGCTAAAAACCTAGCTCTCTGCATGTTACCTCTGTGTTCTTATGGAGTACAGGGTGCAGTTTCGCCTATAGCCCAATGAACCTAGAAGCTCTGAGGACAATGTATCAAATCGATCATACTAACAATAGGTTTAAATAAGGCATAGAGCTTGTTTTATAACCTCTCTCACAGTGGCCCAGCAATTAGCGGGCCAACTAAGGTTTTACAGCAGAGTATAGCTGGAAGCGTAAAATAAGAATCAGTGAAATATGGGCAGCCAGCTCGTAGGGCTAATGATTGATTTTTACTCTGTGGTTTATTTCCACACAGCCTTAAAGAATGATTTGCAGCATTCCATTAGCTTAACCTGTATTCATCAAACTTTACTTAATAATCAGGATATAACAGCATATTGCAGTTTCTCTCTTTTGTTGTTGCACACTAGAAAAATAATTTTACAACAATCATTAAGCTTGTCTCTCTGCAACGGCTTTGAAATTTGCACACATTAGTTTGGAGAAAATACTTCCCGTGGCTGTTACTTTAGTCTTGCTTAAGAGGTTAATACACTTGAGTTATTGGCACTGGATGCACGCACACGTACTCCCTTCCCTTGAACTTCAAACACACGCTGTCCACGGCAATCAGTATAGATCGCTCCCCTACATATTCCTGTGAAAGTCGGCACAGAGCCTTAATGATTCTGATTGGTGTTTTCGCAACAGCTTGAGCAGTCACTAGTCAGTCTTAGCCTAAAGCACAGTTATGTCAGACTAGCAGTTGCACATACAGAATCCATGAATAATATATTTCTGTGTGTTGTTAGATCATAAACATGTTTGTAATACACTGCCGTAGCAGCAGTCAGTGCTCCCTTATGTCATGGTAGCTTTGACTGAGTTTTGTATATCTTTAATACCATTATACTGAAAAAGGCTCTGTGCTACAGCCAGCTGTACACTGTGTATACATTTAGTTTCTGTCTGGAGTTCATCTAGTACTTAGTTTTGCAAGATTGCAAATGATTGGATGAATGCCGTGTTTATTCACTATGATCGGGTGAAGTTACTCGTGTTTTATTTCAAAAGATCTGCACTGTACAGCACTTTAAACTACAGGCTTTCTCTCAGATACCCTGATGAGGAGAAAATGTTCTCTTACTTGATGAATTTTGCCTTCTTTTCCAGAAATTTGTTATTTTCTTATTTTGATTTTTCAGTCTTACTTAGTTAGTACTTTTATTAACCATAAGTTAGAGAAATATCATCAGCATCTATTGCATGTTCCCTTGATATTTGTAAAACAGCATCCATTTTCTCTTTATTCAAGGAAAGGGCACTTCAATGGGAAATCTGAAACTGTGACACAAAGAAGCTGATTGAAATTCCCAAAGATTTTCAAGATTTCCATACATATTTAACAAATTCCTGTTTATCTGAACTCTCGGGGTCTTTCCTGGTCTAAATTCTCTGTATAACTGTATAAACACGATACTATTTAATGGATGTGCTGAAGTCAAACTTTAAACTCTTTGCCCCATAAAATCTCCTTTTCAGCTTTTTCATCTCCTTTTCTAAACTGTTGGTTTAATTGGTTATTAGACCACATTTTGAAGGGGTCTTCTTGGACATATCTGATCTGATAACATTGCTCATTTTGAGTAACGGAGTGTCAATAGGTAGCTGTCAGTAGGTAATTTCTAGCTTTCGTTGAAATCAACATTGGTACAATGCATCTAGTGCCTGGATTAACACGATGTTTACACGATAATCAACAATTTCATAAATGTTAATAATTCTGTAAATGATAGTTATCCTTTTAAAATCAGCCGAGCTTTTACACTGAAATCAAAAAATATCTGACACCCGCGACCAAGAGAAATGAATAAGTTACACCCTTTCATCATGTTAGAGGCTCTGTGTCAGTCTGAAACTCTGTAATCACCCTGTGATTAAATTTTCAGTGTCAGCTCCACTCTTTAAGAATAAAACTACTTGTTAGGATTTGCTATCTATGCACATGGCATCGGAGAAAGACTTAGTTCCTAAATTTAATACCACGCAGCATATATTTTTGATGTTTTATATACAGTATTTATGGGTGAGAAAATGCTTTGTGGATATGAGCCAAGAACTTCTAAGATGTCCCTCTGTAGAGGGAGAAGAAGAAAAAAAAAAAAACACAGGAACATCCCCTGTGTGGGATCTGTTTTACACATCATTTAACTGAGAAATTGTGTTTCTCTTTTAACATATCTCAGCAACCATTAGTGAGGACCCGGACCCCCCCCACCCCCTGCGCACTCCTCTATCCCTCCCGTACTTGCTAGAAACTTTGGTATGCCAGCATTACAGCCAAATGGCTAACCACCGTTATCATGACTTGAGCTCGAACAATTACAAGGGCCCGTGTTCTTGTGAATATGTGTCACATTAAATTTGCTCTGACAGCAAGGAAGGAGGGAAGTGAGGACAGAAATGCTGTAGGGATTAATGTTGAGCTCGGGAGCCCATTTCTTCACAGCATTAGCTGCCTGGTGGAGCACTAAGGGCCTGACAGGGAACTATGACACAGCGTGTTGAGCCATTTGGGAGTGTTTCAAGTGAACACACACGTTTTCGTCCACCCCAAGTGTGTGTGTGTGTGTGCCGTGCATTAGCTGCATTAGCATCTATCACATGCTTTCTAAAGTAGAATTTCCAAAGTAAAACAAAAAAAAAAAAGTGAAACAAATTCATAAATGCGAGAGGACATATTGCAAACAAGACCCCGGGCCAGCAAACATAGAGGAAAAAATGGAAGTTGATAAATGATGCTGGAATGCATATATCTACCCACACCCCTCTGTGTGTGTGTTGTATGTAAATAAGTTTGGCCTAAAGGTCTGGCCTATTTGAAGGGATGGCGCTCCAAAAACAGGCCAGAGAATTTCAGATTGGTGTTTTAACGGTGTGACCTTTGAGTGAGTTGAATACATGTAGACAGCAGCATGGAGCCTGATGAATAGCTTGGGTCTTTTCCCAGCTGGGAGAGCAGATGCTGAGAGGGGAACGTGTTTTTATATCCTCCTGCACTGTCTTTTTCTCCCTGCTTCTAATCTTATATTGGAGATGCGGGGAGGGGGGGTGAGGGGTGCAAGGAGTTGGTTGGAGATGACACATTATTAACTCTCCTGGCGTTAATCTTAATGCCTCATGCTAGAGGACTATACACAATCCATTTTAATGCAATTAGCTCTTGCCAGGAAGGATGAGTTATTCAATGGGAGCATAATTGCATCCTCAAGTTTTTTTTTACACTGGTTCATTCCAGGGATGTAATTACTTTCATACATGGTTTAACACATGGCATCACTGACACAAACATTATGTACACATACGGAAGCACTCATGCGGACACATACACATTCATACGGAAGCTGGATGGTCCAACAATTCATCACACAATCCGTGCAATTTTACCTGATTATACAAACTAGAAGAGTAAAATTGCCCAGCATCAGGTTTCATCAGCGTTGGCATTCACGCAGAATTCCCAAACAGCAGACCCAGACGCATCGGGTCTGGAGATTGATGGGCTTGACTTCAGATGTCTCACCCTGAGGGGGACGACTGTGTCTTCCCGCTTTCCTAGCAAGCCATCTAGCTGCTTTGTATTAAAACCGAGGGTGACAAAAGCTCCAAACATTACCCTTTGATATTTCAGTGGAAGATAAAGTAGGATTCACAACATACACTAGATTTTTTTTCCCTTTTCCTCAGTCTGTTTACCCCCCTCCTCTCCCTCTGCCATCATCACATTTTTTGGCTTTAAAGTCTGTGCTGTCTAAACTATTTCCAAGAGACTTGGCAATGCCATCCTTAATGCATCCCCCTACTCCACCCAGCTTTTTATCCCGGGAGTTTTATTTAAAAACTTCTTTTTCCCTTTTAAGGTCTGCTACAGTTGCTCGATTGTGTTTTTGTTTCCGATATCTTTATGTGACAGATGGACAATTTCAAAATGAAAATCTACCACAATTAGTTAAGGTTTTAAGTTTCCTTCTCAGAGGTGATTTTGCTCTCCCTTAAGGATAATCGACTTTGAAAACATGAGGACTTTGCAAGATGACGACATCTAGTTGAGAGCTATTGCAAGGATGCGACGCACAAAGAGCGTTTTTTAAAAACTTGATAAATTCTCTTGTTGCCTACAGTGAATAGCTCAGACACTAAGCTGCCTTTCCTTTTCTCTCTTATTGTAATATATTAGACAGAAGGCAAAGAAGGACAGCTTACAGAATTGTCCCTCTGAGGCCAATGCCTAACCACTGATGTCTGTGTAAATAAAGGTTCTTTTCAATGGGACTGCAGGCAGAGAAATAAGCCCAATGAACTGCCGCAAGGGAAATAGTTTCTCTGCTCTAAGTCTATAAATAATGGAGCTGAAAGAGAACTAGGGCTAGAAATGATCTCGAGTGGCCCAGGGCAACCCAGAGGGCCCCTATCAGAGCCAGGGGAAAGCGGAGGCCCTACATCCACCCACTACTCCAGTCCCTAGCATCCAGTTAAATTTGGCAATCAGCAATACTTAGCCATTTACAATGAGGGGGCTGATCAATTGTTATGCAACTGTTTTATTTCTTCTACCACTGCGCTCTATTGAATAAAGCATGTGCAAAGGGACCAGAAGCCCTTTGCTGCTCTTTGAAAAGTTTGTAGGAGTTATTTTGCCATTCAGGAGCAAACTTTGGCCAAAGATGTTAACAATTATGCATGATATTTAAATCTGAAGTTTCTGTAGCCTAAAAAAGTAACTAACTTGGATAGCCAGGGAAAACTAGTTGTCTGTCAAAGGCTGGGCACTGTGTTCTTATGATTAACGGTGTGCCCTTCATGGTGACTCCCCTGCCCCCCTCTTGATCAGTGGTTGCACCAGCAGCAGGTCCAGATGCACTGACCCCTCCGCCGTCAAGCAAATCGCTGACAAGCAGCATTTTCAGCCAAACATAACATATTTCCTGATGACTAAGACCCTCATTTTTACTGTCCCAACTCACAACCCCTGCAGCAAAAATGACCTTGAATGTAGAAATTTAAAGTGATCTGGTAGGGACAGATGTCAGAGCTTTCATGGCAAAGATGGTGTGGCAATAATGTTGTGTGCATGAGGATCCAAAAGAAATGATGTTATTTGGATTTACTTGTCTTGTGGATATCCACAAACTGGCTGATATTCTTTAATATATACACATATTAAAGGTTATTAGCCAAGAAAATGAGGCAGTATATAGATATCCATAAAGATATACACATGTGCATTAATATAGTCTCATTCATCCAACCATCTGTTTTCTGCCACCGGTCCGAGTCTGGGTCTTGGGGGTTAAAATAAGGAGAGAAACCTAGACATCCCCCTCGATAGCCACTTTCCTACCATCTCACCTGAGGGTGACACTGAAGCGTTCCCAATTCATTCGGGCGAAAAACATGTCCTGGGTCAGCCCCGAAGCCTCCTCCGGGGCAGACATGCCCTGTACACCTCACCTAGGAGGCTCCCAGGAGACATCCTAGTCAGATGCCCGAACCACCTCAAATGGTTCCTTTTGATGTGGAGGAGTAGCAGCTTTGCTAATACTGAAAAGGCAAAACAACTAGCTCATTTTTATTAACTTTTATCAGCACATTTCACACAAATTTAGCTGCAGGTGACACTGCCCATCTGTTCAGCTGTGACTCTGCTACAGGTACTGCAGACTGTGCTGAGAGCGTTATCTTCCATTACGAAGATTCGTCGTCATTGAAAATGGTATAGGCCTGTCAGTATCATCGGCATCATCATGGCTATCTAGGACTACGTGAGGTGACAGAGGCAGCTCACCCAGCCTAAACCCACAAGGTGATTGATTCAATCTCCCTTTTAAGTATATTAAAAAATATATACTTTTACATGAGCAGCAGTGCTTCTTGCAAAACTTGCAAAACTGCTAACCCATAGCTCCAGCTATATTAATAAGCAAGCTGATATATGTATAGTTTCAAAAGCAGAAGGTGGTCACACAAAAAAGTCAATGGTTATAGATTTGATTTTCTGTCTGCTTCAGGTTGTATTAAGGGATTTAATAAATAAAAAAACTGATTTTTTTTAAAGCATTCGTAATTTAGTTTAAGCGCCTGAGTCTTTATCAGACTGTATATTTGTATGTTTAGAGACACACAGTTTAGACTCAGTCATTTCAGGGTAGCTTATTGCCTTCATCCTCCTCCTTGTGACTTTTTATGTTAAAGTCATTATATTGAGCTGCTCGTTCAGCTGTGTTTCATCTTTCACCCATTCATCTCTGCAGTACCTGCTGAGGTTATTCAGATACGGTTTACCCATTCGGCTGAATGCTTGCTGCACACATCCACGTACTGCGAGGGGTGTGCAAATATGTGCGAGGACGGGTGGAAGCATCTTTTCCTACCCATTATTTCTTCGAGTGCCGTTGCATTTCACACTCAAAATTGGCACAGAGGCCCAGCACGAGGAGAAAATTTACATGACTGGTGGTGTGATTCAACATAATAACACTCACCGTAACCCACTTCACTAGAGAAAACTGAAGCCGTGCCAGAGCTAGTGTGTCTATTAGCGTGCTTTTGCGATGCTCAGGCACGTCTTGTGATGCAGACATCCCGCCAACTCATTTATAAATGATCTGAGAGTATGATACAGCCCTAGGAAAAAAATAGAAAAACGTGTAGCTGTCCAAGTGAATTTCACTGACATGGTACTTTATATAGAGCAGACTGGACTTCAGAGTGAAGCGAGCGAGAGCGAATTCCGTTTGGTGTTGAACTCCACTGTTGTACCTTCAGGGTACAGCCGTGGACACACAAGTCCAACTGTGACATCCATTTCATTGACTCGGTCTTGCAATATTTACCATTATATTCCACCACACTGTGTCAAATACACCCTTTTCCAGCACTTGTCTCCCATTTCGGCACTCTGACAGTATATTGTTCAAAGTTAACTTTCATCATTTCCCATCTTACACTCTTGCAGCTGTGTTAATTTACAGCAGGGCATGTCTGCATAATGATGATGATGTTAGCACCAGCTTTCTCTAGAGGAGCTATCTGAGAGTGAAACATTGTACTCATGTTTTTCTCTGAATGTCCCAGGGAGGTCTATCAAGAGCAACAGTGCTTCATGTAAAACTGCTAACCCATAGCTCCAGCTTTGGCAGCTATATTAATAAACAAGCTAATACATGCTTTAGCGGTTCAACAAGACCAGAATAGAAACAGAATGACAAAACGATGAGCATCAAAGCGGTAAAGAAGAAAACAGGTCTCTGATGTAAACATCTTGATTAAGTATTAGCAAGCTAGCAATACTAGACTCCAAATGCTCTTCCACTGTTATTGCAAATAATTCAGCACATATTTTTAATATTTAAACCCATAAAATCTGTCACCATTTCATCGGTTTATTACCTGGAGTGTTCAACTCATCAGTTCTCCAGTTTTTTACTTAGAAATAGAAGTGGATCAAGGCTCCAAATTTCCACATTAACACCTCCACCTGCTCTTCCTAGTAAACTCTTTATAGTTGTCAAAGGCCCAGGCAATCCCACCGTCCTGTCAGTTAAACATACAGTTGTCTAGCCACTCTTTAAAGAAGGATGTTCTGATCCCTAATGAAAGCAGCAGAAACCCCAACTGGCCAATAGTTTCTATATTTTATGCTACGATGACAGCAGACCTGAAGTTTTCAACTTCCAGTTGAAGTAATGGCTGTTGAAGTTTTGACAGCCTTATTTGAAACTTCTTATCTGTATTACTTTTTACTTTCTACGTATGAGGTATGATGAAAAAGTTTTAGAAATTCTTAGAAATTAAATACATACCTGATTTAATTTTCGTTCTCCTCTTCGAGGTTACCTGGAAGTGCAGCTCTTAACTGATTTCAGCACTGCAGCTATTTTTAGATCACTCCCTAGAAGTCCTGTTGCGATCCCCCTGAGATGACGGCTGGATTCTCTGCAGTGTGTAAATACTCAACAATCAACTTAGGTTTTATTTTTGGAGAAGCCGACAAAGTTTTGTGGACCCAAATCTGGCAAGTAGGGTGGGAGGTGACCCCAGATTGTGTTTTTGTGGCCCCAAAACTCCTGCATTTTGAATGTACTGTGTGCTTTTGTTCAGGCTGCTTCAGCTGAGTTTTCTCCCTCATGTTTACAGGACAGTACAGTTCAGTAGAGGTCTGCACTGACAGTCGGGGAAAAAAAAAAACTAAATCAAATCAGCATACTTCTGACCTAACATGCCATCCTAGGATTAGGAAACTCTGAATTTTCAGACCGAAAGCTGCTATCTGCTCTCTGACTTGTACATGGACAGACAGTCATGGTCCTCAGCATCAGGTCAGTTTAACAGAGGAGTTGAGGTTTCCGTTTGAGGTTCATGATGAAACTGCAGATGAAAAATGCAAGAAGCTTCCAGGGAGCGTCCTAAAATGCCAGAGATGCTTAACGTGAAGTGCACAAAAAAATGATCTTGAATGGAACATTAGACATCTAAACCAGATAAGTCACAATTTCTTGAAAAATGTCAAAGGTATAAACCTGTCCAGATCTTTCTTCCTCTGAAGTTCACTTGAGCTGTCCTGTGTTAACTTTTGACAAGGAAACGTACCCCAGAGTAAAGTAAAGCACATTAAGCTAGCCTATCCTCCTGAAGCATCTGCTCTAGGGCACCCTCCATTAAGTTTGCCCTTTAACCAGCGCTCTGACAGTCCCTCTGTCACACCTCAGCTTCTCAACGTGTGCTGAAGATGGATGTGTAAGAGCTCGGTGCCCCTCTCTGCCATGGTTTTACTAGCCGCCAGCCCAGTTGACCAGTGTAAAGCTGACAGCTAGCTTGGACAGGCACAAAGTTGGAATAATAAGGAGGGCATTTGTAGGACCCTTGCACTGCTAGCACTACAAGCTTTACCACATTATTTTGCAGGTCTGAGGTTTATAAAATGTAATACTTCAACCTAAGGAAGCTGCCATGCTTTATAGAGGTTGTCCATCTCAGGTAAGTCCAAGGTGGTAACCCACTAGCCACTGTTGTTTACAGGGAGGATCCTGGATAATGAGCTGATCACAGCCTGTAGGCCCATTTGCTGGAACCTGGCCAGCAGTGTTCACCTGCCAATGGAGCAGGATCAGACGAGAGCTACAGGGATATCCTGTACCATACTGCTTACTGCTTTTGAAGTCCAAAGTAAGGAGGTTTAAGAAGTTTGCATTGTTGTTGTTTCCAAGTGTCTACCATTGCTGCATTTTCATGAAATTGAGGAGAAAGCTGACACTAGCACTGCGGTATTGTATCGTAGTGTAACGTGTCCTATTTTACTGAATAACTTACATGATGTGGTAATTGTGCGGAACCACATATAATAACAGTATAGTTAAAGCAGAAATGTGTTTTCCTTTGTTTTCTTTGTCAGCTCAGCATCCTTCTTTTGTGCCGTTTTGATTTTTGCCCTTCTTGTTGTCACAATTTTTTTGTTCAGCGTGTCTCTCAGCAGTCTGTGTTCAGACTGCCTCTAAACGTGCCGCTAGGAGAGAAGCCTTGGTCCTTTCCCAGCTCGCCTGGTCACCCATTCCCAGCTGAGTAACAATGAGGCTGGGCAGCAGCTGGAAACTTAAGCAGGCAAATATGACAGGGAGCAGGCAGCTGTGAATATGGATGGAGGGTAGTTTTTGTTGGAAAAAGAGGAGGAGGGGAGCCACAAAGGCCTCAATCTAGGGACCATTGCTCGCTTGTCATCGAGGTGGCAGAGCGGACACACCGCCTCTCTGCTGAGCTCACCCCACTCAAAATCCCAGAAACCCTTTAACACCACGGAACATCCAAAAATGTTGCAGCTCAGCGACTGTACAGTACAGGACTGCACATCTGAGACACGGCCCACAGGCTCAGCAGAGTAAAGTGCAACTAATATAGGATAATAAATAAATGTACCCAGTGCCCATGCTAAAAATGTCTGGATTTGTTAGCATTTTGTTTCACAGACCAGAGGTCAAATCAAAATTCTTGCCTCCACAAAGAAAATGTACTTTGAATATATCCTCATAAAAATAGGAGGCCTCTGAGTTTTATTTATACCCATATGACAGAAAGGCACATTATTTTAGTGATCCCTTTACCTTTTGAAAACTGATCACTTTGTTCTAGGCTTCAATTATTTTTTTAAATGAAAAAGTTCTTAGAAAAACAACGCTTTTAAAAAGCACAGCAACATTATTATTCATGTCTTGTAACCCTGGCTTTGGATACAATCTTTGTGAATATACTAGGATTTTGTTGCTAGAGCTTTATTCTGTGTTAAGCTATTTGAGTAAATGTCTTGGATTTGTAGCTGATCTTAGCTCCCAAGAATCAAAGTGCATACCAAGCCAATTATTGCCACAAATGATGTAGCTGAACAGTGCTAATATAAGTTTCGGGGGAAAAGGCAGATGCAGGGGCAGTATTCAGAGAAAGAGAGAGAATATTTTAGATTCAAGTCACAAATTTTTTGTTGTGCTTTTTTCTTCTTCTTCTTTTTTCCCCCTTAAGAAACCACTTTAATTTGATATTCATTTATCCCAGCAAAATAAAACAATGTAGTTCACTGGCGAAACAAACTGCTTTTTCCTTTTTTGTGGGGAATTGACTTGTGATTGACTCGTTATATCATTTTTTTCTGTGTGTTCTTCAGATTTCTAACTTTATAATCTCAGATAAGAGTCGTGTTTTTATTAATGCAAATTCTTTCGCATTCAATTTCCTTGAAAATTTTGATACCCATCTATTTATTATAGAGTGATAATGTACTCCCAGTGGGACTCAGGAAGGACTCCTTAATTGGAGGAAAGCACAGCGACAAGACTGTATACTGGATGTGCATCCATGAGTTTACTGAAGGTTCCCTTTGCTTTTTGTATGAAGCTTTTCTTCTCAAAGGTTAATTGAATCTGTTCACCCCAGAAATACTTTTTTTTTTTTTCTATTGATGGAAAACATAATAATCTCACTTCCAACAAAGCCCCCAAAATAGATAGACTTATAGCAAAATACCGACATTTTCAAGCCATGTTAGGGTGGCATTTAGTGTTGCTTTTAGACAGAAGGTAGAAAACCGGGATTCCTGGTTTTTCAGTCTAAAAGAACAATCACGTCAAAAAGTATATAAGACTTAAAGCTGCCTATAATGCTCTGTGTGTGTGTGTGTGTGTGTGGGAATGAACACATTTGTATGAGAGCATTGGGTTTCCCTGAATTATGCTCCGCTCATCCCTTCCATCGATCAGCACCTCTGTGTGACAGCAGGAAATCACATCATATTACTAGCCCTTCGCTAATGTCGTTAGCGGATATTGTTCTGAGGCGAAGTGTGGACTCGGCCCAATGTGATTAGTTCCAATGATGAATTTGCCCTGTTGTTTGGAGACCGTTAACTGACTAGAATGATTGACCTGAACCAGGAGCCTTCTGGGCATTTATTGATGCTCCCCGAGTGTTATTCCTTTAATGACTGCACTCCGATCATTGCCGGCTTTATGGCTTGAGGGAAGCCAAGTTGAGTTAGCAAAGTTAGACTAAAGAGCCTTGGAGGCTGATGACCACAGCACAGGCTCGTTGTGTACACATATGGTTTGACAGTGCTTACTGCAGCTAGTCCAGCTCAGTTATGCATCTCCTCAGCTGCTGTTTTTGGTGAATATTTCTAAGCACTGTAGGGCTTTCGGATAGGTAGAGGAGAGCCAAATGCCTAGAGGGTTTAGCTTTTTTACATCTGAGGATGTCAGGTGTCTCCTGGGGTGAGGGGCTGGCAGTTTTAGATCCAACAGAGTGGTCAGGGTACACCGTGACTCCTCTAGGTTTATTTTCAGCGGCCTCAAGAGGTCCAAGAAAGAAAGGGAATAGGTCAGAGTGTTGCGAATTACTAAGAATTTCAGAGATTTGTTAGAGAGAGAACCCTTCTTTTTCCTCTTTGTACAGTACAGCTTACAGTATATGACAAGCTTTTTATTTTTTTAATTCCTTGTCAGTGTAGGTAGATATAGGGAACTATATGATGATTTTACTGACTTCAGTATAGTGTTAATCAAGAGCCAGAAAAGAGCTCAGGTTATTTTTTTTGTCTGTGTTCTTTTATTATTCCGATCGATGCGCCATCTGCACACATATGGAGTGTGTGATGTAAAGTTAAATGCAATTTCTGTTTGTATAACACTGTCAAAAGCAATCTGTCTTATAGAAAGATGTTTAGATGACTCATAGGTTCAGTTAGCATCCATAACGTTTGTTTTTTAATGTCTGCAATAATATTGTATGATTAGTTGTGAATTTGTTTTATCTGATTTTTCACATATCATCACTGAACTCATTTTTGATCATTCTTACAAAGCCAGAAAACTAAGAACAGAAACTTTGCTTACAGTCATAACTGTTTTTTTGAGTAATTTAAACCCTGAGTTTGATTTCTCTCCTTTATTAGCACAGATATGGCGCCTTTACTGTAACAGCTGGTTCCCGCTGTAGATAGAACATCACACATGCTTCCCATTATGGATTTGTCTGCTTAAAGTCCTATAAAACGAACAAAATTTTAAAAAAAATAGTTTAACATTCCATTATTAAATCTTTATATTTATAGACAAGACTTATATTGTTCATAAAAGTGGCCTCATTTGATTTTTTTTCATGTAACCTGATGTTAGTTTGATTCTTACTCAGTTACCAAAATTATGCTACCAAAGGAAATAATTTAAAAAAAAAAACATTTTAATGAGTACAGTCATTTATTTATTTGGTTTGGCCCACCACAGTCCAATGTTTGGCATTCATCTTTTGATGGCAATCAGCCTTATAAATAGTCACACATAATATTCTTTGTTCTGATTCATCTCTACTTTGATGACAAAACTAATAATTTAGTTCTTTTGAAAGTCCTGCAAAAGACAAAAGCAGGTCACGAATTGGTTTCTTTAGTATTAGGTCATATTTGTTTCTTATACACTGTTTATATTTTCTATAATGCAGTCATGCAGCAAAAGTCAATAATCTCCCTTAAGTAAACACAGTCCTCGCTAAATAATTCTCACATTCTCTCAGTAGCTTTATTGCATATAAAAATTGTTTGACATATTCTGACGCTATTGCTTTGTATTTAAGTTTTCTCCAGACTCGCACACATGTTTGTCAGTTTCAGTCATTCTATGAATTTTTCTGTGGATTTTGACTTTTGTGTACAAAGCTGTCGCACTCCTGCACCTGTAAATTTGGCCATTTTGTTTGTGTGTGAGCACTATCCAAGTACACGTATCTGGTTGATTACAAGTCTGCCTATCATGTCCATGTTGTTTTCATGACCTCCAATCCCCCACTTTCACACACAGACCCCATTTATGACCACCACACAATCATTCCCGATGCATGAGTGTTCGCCAGCGGATGAACAACAGCTGATTGTGCTGCATGCTGATTTAAAAACAGGCACTTGCTATGTGCCGCGTGCCTGCACAGCTCAGTTAAGTGTGAACCCGAGGTTGGAAATGCTCAAAAATGTTGCAGTTGTCTACAAATTCAAAAAAATAGACCATAGTCAACATCGTCTTAATTCAGTATGGTAATTTAAAACTTGATGAGTGGCCTATCCCATGTGTGGCTATTTATCCCAATAATGCAACAGTTTCAAAATAGGCTAATTTATTTTCCTAAAATAATAACATTATGTAAAGAATTTGAAAGAAAAGCATTTGGGGCTACATGTATTCTTGGCTTAACACACATTGGGTGCTCTTTTGATAAGGCTGGAGAATACACTATTGACTAAAAACAAAATCCAATGGCATCATCTCATCATAATGAAGCAACCCAGTGCAACTGTGTGGATCACTGTGGTGCAATAGTGACAACTGAGGCCTATGGCACAAAGCAGTGTGCTATATTAAGCTTTT
>VUQG01013587.1:22389-33886 GCA_015106755.1 Etia nguti
AAGTCTTAAGAATTTCTCATTTATTTTCAATTAGTTATCAGATAGCACCATAAAGGTGATGGTAATGGCATGGATAGGAGCTTCATGGCTATTCGGGGGGGGGGTAATTCGGAGGGGCTTAATTTGTAACTTTGAGTATTTGGTGAAGAGGAAAGAAAGTTGCTACTCTGTCACTGCTGTGTAAAAAACTGTTTGTTCATAATTCTCACATTTTTGGGAAAATGTGGATGTTTTTGAAAAGCTTTCATCTAGTAGAAACATCGAGTCCACAAATACAACTGAAACAGATTAATCAGGGTAACACTGGAATATCTTTTCAAGTGCTCACAAGTAATAATTCCATTTGCTGACCACATGCCTCCCATCTAGTCTCACTCTGCAGAAAACTGTGAAATGCTATTACAGTATTACTTTCACTTTTATAGATCCCTAATGAGTGCTAAATTAAAGTGGGAGGATATTTTAAAATGTGGAACCAAGAGAAAAATGCCACAAGCCTTTTCCTGTTCTAAGCAAATAGAATCATTAATGGAGTTTGGTCATTCTTTTAGAAATGTTAACATAAATATGATTAAAAGTTAAAGATGTTGCCATTTTTTCCTACTCATATATCATTTTGCATTAGTTTGATAATGCTCATTTAAATCTACTTGAATGTATTTCATTTCTGTTCTTTTGCACATTGATTTATTCTATAAGAAAACAAACCCTAAGCTGGATCTGGAAAAAAACAAACAAAGTGTAGACAAACATGAGAAGTGGCAACACTATGAAAATGCTACATACTGCTATGTGCTACTTGCCCTGCTGTTGATGTAGAGTTTGTGCATTTTTCTGCAGGTCAAATGGCAGATACTCTTTGTTAGTAATAGCATCACTTAACTGGGATTATCACAAAACCATGACACTCGCTTCAATGCTTTTACAGAAACTGGGCAGAGATTGATATGCGTGATGCTTTGAGCTCAGCAGTGGTTTAAATTGATTAACACGCAGAGTCTCCTACTTAACCGGAGAGGAGGTCTGCATTTTTTCAAAAAAAAAGGAAAATCACAACAGCTCTTAATCTTGGCCCGGAACAAAGGCAGGGCAAGGAAAATCAATAGCATTAGAATGTAGTTCTTACACCCACTTATCTTTCTCTCATTCTGAAATATAAGGAGAAAGAGAAGAGGAGCCTTGAAAAGCTTAGCGTATGATATAAGCCAAATGTCAGCAAGCTGTATGAAGTCAGGAAATGTGCCTTGGCCCACAGGGAACCCTTAGAGCAGCAAAAGACCAGCCATTCTCCCAACCTGCTGCCTCAATCAGAGACTCAGTGAAATCTTATGATATCGACTGAATTTTAGACTTAAGTGTTTTTCCTAAAGCGCAACCTTATTCACTGACTGCATGAGAAATATTTCAATGACATATTACACTTCATTTTCTATCTCTCGCCTCTGTCCACTGCTGTATATAGCCGCCTGTGCAACAGGGATAAATCACTTCCCAGCTAGCTTATTACATGAAATGAAGGAATTCATCATGGTGACAGTTGGCCGTTGCGAGGCGTTCACTGTGATTTATCTGGGAGAAATTGATTGATTCATTAACACTGAGTGAACAGTGCTTTTGCTGTGGGGGCAGCGTTCCGTACCTTGCTGCATGTCGCTCTCGCTCTGTGTGTTGGAAGAACACATTTTATGGAGATTTCGGCTGGGTGTCCCCTGTAACAGCATGCGGGGGCTTCTGCATTGCAAGCTCAGCTCATTACCTGGCTAGTATGGTCAGTGGCCCGGAGCTGGGAGCCAGTACTTTGTGCCGAAGAACACAGCGTTCCTAATTAGTTCACCCATATGCCTTCCAACATGATAGCCTGTGTGTTGTAATGTGACAATAGATCCTAAAAGTAAAGTGCACAGGACCACAAGTGCATCTGGTGGTCTGCTGCTTCTGGCTAGATTAAGTTTTGCTTGACTCCTGCATTTACTTTAGTGTAGTGTGTGGGTCAAGATTTGTTTATGTGCCTTCATGAAGAACATTTGTGTACAGCCCCAATTCCAAAAAAGCTGGGATGCTGCGTAAAATGTAAATAAAAATGGAAAGCAATGGTTTGCAAATCTCATAAACCCATATTTTATTCACAGTGGAAAACAGAAAGTATGTCAAACATTTAAACATTTGACGCATTTTATTATTTCAGGAAACATATGAGCTCAAGAGATTTTCAGATTCTGGAGAAATCTCTGTGCACCAGGGACACAGGGTATTGGATGCCTGTGATCTCTAGGCCCTCTGATAGCACTGTACTAAAAACGAACAGTCTCTGAATCGAGGAGGGGGCCTGGGGGTACATCTGTCAACATCTTACAATGCTGGGATTGCAGCCATTCCCCAACTCTCATTGATCAATAGTCTTTGATAAGTGGTTGCTGATCAATGGTCATGACAATTTGCATATTAATGATTAAGGAACTGACCTCACAGCCCATTGTTTATTCAGTGGGCAAATAACTGAAACTAAGATTGGGGAAACCTGCAGTGAGCTGAGACTGAAGAAGTCACTTGGATGAGTGACAAAATGTTTCTCCCACTGAAAACGCTACGTCCAGATGAACAGAATCAACCTTTTGGGATTCAGGACTAATGAATCGTTAGAATCAGATACAAATGGGACAAAATTGCTCTCCCAAAAGTTCAGCCACTACTCTCTGGTCTGTCTGAGACTGGTCTGTGTCAGATCTAGCCAATTGCAGACTGTTGTTAACATAGCAGGGTATACTACAATGTTGTATTGTTAATAAAATATGGGTTTATGAGATTTTCACACTGTTGTATTCTGTTTTTATTTACATTTTACAAAGTATCCTGGCTATTTGGAATGGGGTACTTTAAAGGCTCAATTGTCAAAAAGTAAAAGTTAGGAATAACTTAAACACAGTTATTCCTAACCCATTTGAATATCATCCTTTCAAATAGTTTTTTGATTCACAAGAAGCTTTACCCAAAAAAGAAGAAAGTGTAACCCTTTTGCCCTCCTTCAGGATAATTGCTGCAGTAAGGGGAAAAATTATAAAGTTTCTGGGTTTTTATCTAAGATAGCTATTTTTTACAGTCTTCTTTGCAGCCAGATTGTGCATCGATAGTTCTGTGATTGAAATTTTTTAGTGTTCCAGCAGGACTGACCCATAATCACAGCCCTCTTTATCTTTTAAAAGAGAAGCAAATAACACAGTGGCAAAGGTTCGATTTTATTTTTAACTGTCCTCTAAAAAAACAAAACAAAAAAGAAAACCCTGAAATGTTTTAGTTGCAGTTCAGACAAGGCGAGTGACAGATGTAGACTTCATGAAGAATGGTGGCGAAAAGGAGGTTTATTATGTTGTATTATATAAGGAGACAAACCGGTATGTTGAGCTTGCTCACTGGCAACCTGTTCTATCTCATAATTTATATTCAATGTAGAGTGCAAAACACAGGAAATCATCTCCTTTGAGCACCTCAAATATACAAAGGATTTTTAGGGCCACATTAAAAAATCATCATTTAAAAATCATTTTAAGAAAAAAGTTGAGCTACTTTCTTCTTAGTGAAATCGTACTTTACAATTAGAGTTTTATTAACTTGAGTATTTTTCTAGCAGCTTTTTCCTTTAACTCCTTACATTTTTACACAAATATCTGTACTTTCTACTCCTTACATTTTCAAAACAGGCTCGTTACTTTAGGTTAAACAGTATCATTTAAAGCATTTATTATCAGGGGGTTGTGGGTGTGAAGGTGTCTGTAAGTTCAGCATCTAGCTAGCACTACAGAAGAGGAATGAGCATAAAGGAAGTTTCTACACAATATAATGTTTCTACAATGTTTCTATCAGCTCAGCAAACATCAGCAAATACACAAACTGTTTTTATGCAGTTTGTAGTAGTACTGTGTTGCTAGCTAAAGGTCCAGCTGCTGTATTTCCAGGAAGAGAAAAGAATGAGAGTTTACCTCACTCAGAGATGGAGAAAGATGTAAGAAAAGACAGGACAGGAGAGAAAGAAGAGAGGTTATATTTAAAGGTAAGGACTGCTTAGTGATGTTTGATGAACTGCAGATTTAAAGATAACATGTAATATCAGCATTTTAATCATATATTGTATTTGTATATAAATTTCATATTTTCATTTTGTGAGACTTCCTGCAAAACAAATTAAGCTATACTAACTTTGTGTTATTCAAATGCTGCATGAAAAGACTGGGTGGTTCAGTGCAGGTTAAACAGGTTAGCTTGAAATAATGTGGTGAATTCACACTGTGTTGGACTGGTGCGCAGTGGCTGCTGTGCTTGTCGTCAGTGTTGGGTTACATCAAGTGTTGCAGAGATTAATTTACATTTCAGCTGATGACGCTTACATTCATTGACTGAATTCAATCGTTATACCAACTTTATACTGTCTACTAGAAAGACAATATACAGTATAGCTGGAAATGGAACTCTGCTAAGATAGCTGGGAAACATCTGCTTACGTCTTGTTGAATTAAGTTGGGTAAATCCACAAAGTGCAGCAGGTCAGCTGATAACAGCTTGTCCAGTGAGAAAATCTACTGGAGCTAACAACAGAAATTATTGTGAGGTGTTCGGATTTTTCCCACGTTGAACCATTACAACAGATCTTATTGTTCCCCCACTTGACAAATCTCACTTTAACCACTGGCTGTTCTCATTTTTCTGTTTAGGGGGGGGAAAGTCATCCTCTACCATGCAGGCAACAAAAAAATTGTTTTTAATTTTTTTTTTTTTTTTATTTCCTAAAAAACAGATTCAAGCTGAGTACATTCATTAGCATTAGAATTTAGATTCGAATAACATTTGTATTCTCATGTACTAATATTATATTTGTATATATGGCAGAAGGTCCAGTTACCTGTGCATAAAAATACCAAACAGTCATGGCAGATGGTTGGTCTCCCTGAGCCTGGTTCTACACAATGTCTGTACTTTTGCCACCTCTGCCGTTAGTTACACACTCATGTAGTAAAAAGGGGTGCTCTCCCCTTTTATCTGAGCCCTTCAGCCGATTCTAACAGAGGTGTTTAGGCCAGAGAGGGTGCGCCAAGCTCCATTTGTGACGTCAACAAAAGGCTGCACTAGTCTCAGGAGGCCACATGCCAAATTTGAAGGCGATTAATTAAATTCTGAAGAAAGCAGGCGGGTCCTAAGACATTTCAGTTCTGAAAAGTGTTGGCATCTGCCACAGCTGCAGCAATTCTGACAAAGACAGATAGGAGACGTTTTAAACAAATTTAAACAAGCTGCCGTCTTGTGCAGCTGAGCAACCGAATAAATCTGCCTTTAAAAAACCCAAATAATACAGCATTTCCCTGTCGCAAAATGCCATCAGTGGAGAAAATGGGTAAATAATAGAGCTCTTTCAGAGTGTCCATGGAGATAAACAGAGGAGTGTCATAGAACAGTACAGTAACTATTGAGGATTTACCTCCCGCTTATTGTGATCAACCATCTGTTGCTGAGCCTTGAGAGCTGCACTCTAATTTGATTTGTGTGCTAGAAACAGCTGGCAAATATTGTTATTGCATTTTCTTCCATTTAGAGTGCATAGGTGTTGACAGAGCAGAGCAATAATGTGAAAATTAATATACAAATTACCTCATGATGATATTAATCAAAGACACACTTCTTTGCAACAGTGTCAACCAGAAGACAACCACAATTCCATTAGTTGCCATTTAAGATGATGTTTTTTTTTTTAATGATCAATACATCTGCAATAATTGTCCCAACAGTGCCATTCTGAAAGTCAACAGCGGCAGAACGCACATGCATTTCCTCTATGAGCATGTTCTTCGTTTCGTCCCATTTTCATGTTTTTTGTTTTTGTTTTTTAAATCTCAAGAGTCCTTTTAAATAGAGTGGTCACTAAACCTCACTGACTTCTAGTCTCTGACCTTGAGAAGTGATAACCAATGCATGCTGTTTTCAAAAGCATTGCAGTTCAGATGCAGTGTCGCTGTATATGCTTATACAGTCTGCTGTTGGAGACGTGCTTAATGAGAGACTAGAGACATGAGAAGGGAAGACGGGCTGCGAGAAAAGTGGAATGGAGACATTCAAAGAAAAGTATTAGAGTGAAAAATGGTGCTGCATTTTGTGCGTGCGTGCGTGTGTGTGTGTGGGTATGTGTGTCTTTGAGAGACCCGAAGAGGAGCTGATGAGTCTCTAACAAGCGGCTTCATCAGAGTGAGGAATGAGCTGCCAAGCAGGATCTTTCTTTTGACCTACCTTGGAGAGCAGCGGCTGGATGGATGGACAGATGGGTGGATAAATGGATGGAGAAAGACAGAACAGAGAGAAATAAGGAGAGGATCTACTGAAGTGCAGTGCAGAGGCTCCTTTCTTCATTGCATGTCAAGGCAGCGTCTGTGTGCAGGGAGACAATCACTTATCTCCTTGCTCTGATCCCACAGTCACAACTTGAAGCACCACCAGTACACAGGCAATGACCAAGGAAATGATGCAGCAGACATGATGGATAAAAGAGGATGCACACTGCTGCTTTTGGCACCACATCAGCAATACCTCGTCCAATAACTTGTCCAGTGAAAGGTAGATTCCAGTTTGGAGAAGTAGTTAAGGTGAACCTTCATGTACCTGAAAATTGTGTTTAACCTTTTTTTCTTCCCGTGGCTGAAATATTAACTAAATGTCAACGTGATTCCGTTTTTCCAATATATTTATTTTTTCTTTGAAGAGAGATTTTCTCTGGCAGCTGCTTTTGCTCTCTCCCTCTCCTTTTCCTTCCCTCTCTCACTCCATCACAGCGCTCGGTGCATCCACTGCCATTAGTATGCACACTAAGTTCAGTCTCAATTTGATGTGCAGCCACATGATTTCACAGTCCACCCCGGTGGCACAGATCAAATTTACAGGTATGTAGAAGCAAGACTGATGAGGAGATTCAGGTTTTCATTTTATCTCTACATAAGGTTTTCACAGTTACAGTGCAGTAAAAAGCCCAAAAATACACACACACCCAGTATGTGAACACTATGTGTTAATGTTCATGCAGTCACTCAACTGTTTGGTCTTTTGCCACAATACCAACATATTATTCAAATTTGGGGGCAACAAGAATACAAAAAACAGTTTTCTAAGCTTTTATTTAGTCTTTCTGTTTCTGTTTCTTTGTGCAACAAAGACTCCTAGTCAGTGAGAATGACCTTGAGAATCCATGTAGCCACGAGTTCAAAACAAGTCATGATTCTAATCTCTATAATTAATGGCTACAAGAGGCGGTGTCATTCATTACAGCTGATATTTAATCTCGTAGACGGGGAATATTTTCTGTCAGTGAATCAAAGCACGTTTCAATCCATGAATGATTCTTGTAGAGGACTGCTTTGGGAGATGAAGTACCCACTCTCACTCCAACAGGGAAGCGCGAAAGTTAGAGCTTTTGCTTTACACCGGGTTCATTCAGCAAGTCAATTCAGTCAGTTGTGACGTTTCCACGAGAAACTAAAAACCTTTGATTGCAAGCTTATCTCTGCACATGCATATCATAAAACACAGTATTCATATGAAAATACTTAAAAGTATATAAGCATTGATTCAAAAAGATGTCAATAGTTGGGAAAGTTTCTGTGGGGAAGAAGAGTAAGCATCAGCCCATCATTTTTGGGCAACAAATCATCTCACTTATTGCTCTGCTACATGACTTATTTTCTGCGTTGTGGCGTCAACAATACAAACGGAGGATACAGAAGCAGCTCTCCCACTTGTGTTACCACATCAAGATGTTATCTCCCGCTTAAAAGCTTATCAAGCAAACAGTAATGATACTGGGTGACCGAATTGTGTGTTTTGATGGATATCGCTGTGAGTAATCTGACACCAAATTGTGTTCCACTTCTCATATTGTGCCGATTTCAGAGCCTGCAAACAACCGCGCTGCCCTTCTCTGCTAATTCGTAACCCCGCCCTCCCCCTCCCCCCACGATCTCTCAGCTCACTTATCGTCATTTGTCATAGCTTTGAATTTTTTTTCCCCACAGGTAGAGAAATGGGTTGAAAACCCATTTTAGTGCTCTGTGACAGAAAAATAGATCATCATTGTCCGATTTCTGTTTGGCCCGCAGTTAATCTGTTGTGCAATGTGTACCGTGCTGTACTTTCAAAAGTCTCCATTTTGCTCCAATGATAGGACTGAAAACCTGTGTCTGAAGTTTGTGCTAAGCTTTTATGAGAAGAATAATTAGCATCTACAGTAGAAAGAAAAATCATAGAGGATGATGAGTATTAACAGTGGGGACTCCTTCCATCGTACAATTTCCACACAGTGGCTACAATTACTTTAATCACTACAGTGGTGAATGTAAGGAGAAGGCATTTTCTTTATGATACTCCGTCTACTGGAAATACGTGTTCTGCTGAAAAACAATAATACTAATAATAACATGTCACATGATGGAACTTTTCACAAGCTTTTGCTTTTACTAAATAGCCATGCTCGAAGGCAGAGAGAGAAGCTGATGCAGAGGGAAATGTTTTCCACATTAACAGACAGACAGTGTTTTTGCTACGAGACATTTACATAATTACTCTTTGTTGGACACACAAACTTAATAGGATGGCCAGATATCTGTTGTTGACAGTCAAGTCAAAATGTTAAAAACCTGATAAAACAATGAGGGGAAAAAAACAATGATAATAAAATATTGGCATAAACACAACTGCTCTGTAAACCTGACCATACCAATACAGTACAAACAAAAAACATAATTGATATAAATATCAGATTTTTTTTTCTTTCAATTTTCACCTCAGTATGAAAAAGTAAAAGAAAAAGTAACACCTACAGTTATTTATTCAGAAACCTGTCAGCAGTAAAATTGGTGTGAGTTTATGGCCTGTCATCTAACAAGCAGGTATGGAAAAAACTGCTGTTACCGTAGTAACTTTAAAAAAAAAAAAAAAAGAAAAACCCGATGGTGAATTGTAGCTCTTAGTGACAGCTTCATGCTCCTGTCTTTTTCATAGTCCACACACTCTCCTGTCCTTGCTGCCACCATGATCAAGGTCAGCAGCTAAATGCCAATTCTGACATCGTTACTCTGCATTGTCATTCAGAAGAGGAGTGGTTAGCACATTGATTTTTGTTTTTCCTCTTTTGCTCTAAGACTGATTGTCACATGGAAATTGGTCTGTGTAAAAATGATCAGTGTTCTGCTATACAATTATCACCTTACGAATGTATCATTTATAAAAGGCAATATTTATTTAATAAAGGGTAAAATGGGCTAAATTACTTGTCAGACAATGGCGCTGGAGCTAGATAGCAAACGTAAGCTCTGGCTTGTAGAACATGTGAAAGAGCAGCAAACAGTTGTTCATAGATTCAAATGAATGAAATACATGGAATTGATAGTGCAAGCATGCCAGTAAGAAGCTGGACTTGTCCAAAATCATACAAAGCCCATATTGCTCAGCTTCATAAAAAGTGGGCAGATTATTTGCACAGCAAAGTGCCATTTTTCTGCATACACTACTCTGGAAATTTTTGCATGCATCCATAATTTGATGTTAAGTGCCTGCTGATGCATTATGCAGATTAGATAATGCATTATGTGTAATTCAAGCAGACCTTAACTGAACCCAGGATGACATTCAAGGTCCTCATGCAGAAATCCGGATATGGGGTGATTGCTGGTTCGGCGAGCTACCGTCTTCTCTGCATCACACTCCTCCACTGCTCATTGTGTGTCACACGGTATTCAAAATAGACCTCTTGACCGACAGCAGGTGCACCCTGTGTTCTATGAAACAATCCCACATCGAGTTTTGCAACTTTACTTTCAGCAGTTTCATTTTGTTTTCTTACTTTTCCTTTTTTGGAAGAGGTGAACTGAAACTTATGGTCTGCTTTCAGGCCATTCTGCAGGGATCATGGCGTCCAATTGTTTTGTCTGGGTAATGCCACTTTTTGAAGGCTACTCTATGGTGCTGTTCAAAAAGGCAGTTTTGTGATTTTGAATGGACAATTTAGTTGCTCATTTCACCATCCGACTCTCATTTAGAGTGAGCAGTGACCTGTGTCATATGGACACTGAATAGAGGTCAGGCACCGCTAACTGTACTGCTGGGTGCAGTAAAAGACAGAGAGGTACAGCTACACCTGCAGGCCTAGACTCAGCGGTCATGTTGACTTGTAATGACATAGGTGTAGAGACATGCAAGGGACACAACTGACGAGAGGAATAAACTGAGAAACACAATGTGATAAAGCAAGGTTTGCTGACTTTATCCAATGCATTTTTTCATAGGCATGTAAACACAGTAAATTTTGTGCAATAGCATTTCTGGCACAGCTCTGTACTATTTCTGGCTTCACCCTCCTGTCATGGAAATAAGATAAGCAAGGTATAAGTGAAGAAATGCCAACCATCTCTGCCCTTCTCCTTACAAAATATGAGTACTGTGTAAGAGAGTATCCAGCAAAGATATGCATACACCTGAAAGACCAGAAGTAGGCTACATTCTGCATATATTTACCATAATCATTTCCCCTTTTTTCATCAATCTGTGAGGTAACTTTTCACAACTTTTAATGTGTTTCCTTCTGAGTTTTTAGTTTAATTTTTTTGCCTTTTCTTTTTTTAACTACCAGCTATTAGTTTTCATTGCTTTTCTCAACAACCATGTGGGTAATAAAAGCTTGAATTGACATTTAGGCTATAATGGTTGTCAGCCATCCCTGTAGTACCCGCCCCCCCCCTTCGCTGGGCTTGAGCCTGGCAGTGGGTCTTCTTGCGGCGGTCCATGACACGGAGAGTTATATATGCCAGGGTATTACAGAGCCCTTCTTAATCCGGTTTGTCATGCTGTTCCCTCCGGAGTGGGGTAATTTCATGGTGCTGAACTGGTATTGATAGAGCCTTGGTAAATGAGGCACGCAGCAATCGTTAACTTTAATAACCATAAAGATGTGAGCATTGGAGTCATACAGGCCCACGAGAGGAAACCCATACAGGTGATTAAGAATCGACCTGGGCCGTGGCCAGCATGCACCTTGCATCTCTTATTTGTACTAATGGAATTACCTGTTAAAGATGTCAAGACTATTACCACCAATGGTGCAATTGCTGCAATATACTTTTCCTATTCAGTAAACTGGAGCCTATTTCAGTGCACTCATCCATGAAGAATGTCTGTCTGTTAAAGCAGAGTGCATTAGATATGTTTCATTTCTATTTTTTCCTTAGGTTTCTACTCATACTCTACTCAAAATTCACCCATATACGCTTTCTGTAAATTCGCCCTGTGGTGGAGTGGTATTCGGTATTCTGTCAGGACATAGCTAGACTTAGGAGTAAGCCATACTAGCAGAGGGGAAAAAACGGCATTCATTCATGTGACTCCAGTATAACTGGGTCAGTGGTTCTGTCAGTCAGCTTGAGCTCTAGAGCACCCCCACCTCCCATCCCCCCCCCCCCTTTTTTTTCCCCCCCTTTCC